>JAWDJV010009436.1:0-52129 GCA_033119285.1 Teratosphaeriaceae sp. CCFEE 6253
GCGAGAGACCTGTTGAAGTCTGCAAAGAAGTCGCGGAAGGCCTTGGTGTGCTTGGGCCGGTCCTCGTACATTCGCAAGTCGTCGGCGCCGCGGTAAGTGAAGACGATGTCGCGCAGTAGCGCTTGCTTGAATGTGAGGGTGCTACTGAAGACCTCACCCGTGGGACTCGTTCTCGGCTTGAGACAGACCATGTCGAACTCGAGGCCCTTCGCAGCGGCCATGCGACCGATGAGATCCGCGAAGCCCGACTCGGAGCGGCCAGTAAGCAAGATGCTCACGGCGTCGTCTTCGGCCATTGACAGTTCAACCAGCTCCACAATCTTCTCGTTCCAGAAGCCCTCCCACGCCCTGGACTCCTCGATCTCGAGTCCTTCCCCAGTTGCCGCGAGGATCTGTGGGTTGTGCCACCACCCGCCATTGTGCAGGAAATCCTGCCCCTGTAGTTGCCCGCATGTCCCCGAAGCCCACAGTTGTCTGTTCGGCAGTGGTGACGAGAAGAGGGTGTTGTCGAAGTCGTAGATGTGGATGCTGCGGATGCGATCGACGGCCGGCAGCTGCTTGTCAATGCAGCTCCAGCGCTTGAGCGCGGTGACTGTGTGCATTGCGCTCCCGTTCATCATTGCAGGTCTTCTTACATGAGGTAGCGAAAGTGTTCGAGCGAGTGTCTTGAACATGCGTTGCGCCACATGTGTAGGTACGTATGTTGGTGTGTGTGTCAAGGGAAGAACGAACTGGAAGTGATCAGTCTTCGAGGCTGCCAAGTCACTAGCGCAAATGCACGTCACCGCGGGCGCACGTGGAGCGGGCCGAGCTCCGCGATCTGAGATCGATCCAGTGGCCCGGCCCGCTGCCATGAGATCACCACTCGATGGCTCCAGGCCGTCCGCGCTGCAATCCATCGTGTGACTGTCGACGACGAGACTAATCGACGATGAGCAGCACCACCGGCCAGATGCTCGCCCGCGGCGCTCGGCAATCGGTGCCGCGATGCAGTCGGGCAGCATCATCCCGGGCCGACTTCCTCGCACAACGAAGCGGCCCATCCCGAGCGGCGACAGCATCGTATCAGGCGAGAGCACATCGCAAGCAGCAGCATTTCCTGCGATCGCTTCTCGCCATCGCAATCGCGGGTGGCGCGGCGACGGCGACGCAGTACTACCTCAACAATGGCAGCCTCATCCGGACGGCCCACGCCGAAGCACCCCCCGGCGACGACGAGGCGCAGATGGTGTTTGAGCAGGCGAAGAAGAAGGCCAGCTACAGCATCGAGGAGAACCGGGATATGATCTCCAGCCAGCATCACCAGGTGAAGCAGTCGTGGGAGAACCCGGGAGTATACGCGTGGGGGAGTAATACCGGTAAAGTGGTTGCGCCGGACAGCAAAGATAGCTCGGTGAAGACGCCGAGACGATTGAAGTTCTTCGATGGGATGCTGCTGCGGGACATCAAGCTGGATCGGAACTTTGGCGCGGCAATCGATGAGCAGGGCAATCTGCTGCAGTGGGGCAATGCATATGCGCCTGATACGAAGGCGCCGGTGATGACACTAAGAGGCAAAGATCTGATCGCGTTGGCCACATCACGGGACCGGATCCTGGCATTGTCCAAGAAGGGCAAACTGTACAGTCTGCCGGTCTCGGCCGACGAGCAAGCTGCAGGCGACAAGCCATCGGAGTCTTCCTGGGTACCCTTTTGGAGCTCGACGAGTACGGTGTCCTATCGCAGCATCGCGCCGAAGGACATGCCATCATCCGAGCAAGTGTCAACGATTGCTGGTGGTCAAGATCATGCATTACTGCTCACATCGAAAGGTCGCGTCTTCTCGATGGCGTCCTCAGCCGAATCGTTTCCAAGTCGAGGCGAACTCGGCATCCCCGGTCTGACCTTTGTCACACGACCCGAAGGCCCGTATGATCAGCCCCACGAGATCACCACACTGAAGGGTTTCGAGATGGCCCGCATCGCCTGTGGCGACCATCACAGCCTCGCCCTCGACAGAGACGGCCGCGTCTTCTCCTGGGGCGACAACTCCAGCGGCCAGCTCGGCTTCGATTACAGCGCCGAGAGCACCATCGTCGACGCTCCCTCCCTCCTCCCCACCCAGAAACTCTACGCTTCCACCTCCCAAGTCCCCCGTGTGACTCTCATCGCCGCGGGCGGGAATAACTCCTTCCTCACCGTCGATGCGACAAAAGTCCCCGTGCAGATGGGCCGGCTGACCCTCGAAGACCAAGCCAAGGCCAACATCAACATCGGCAAGGTGACGGCCGACACTTTCGCCTTCGGCTCCGGCATCTACGGCACCCTGGCCAACGGCCGCTGGACGCACGTGCAGCCCACCCCGGCCAGAATCCCCTCGCTCTCGGGCCTCTTCGAGTTCGACGAGCCCACGCATACCACTGTCCCGATCCGGCTCGCGCATCTCTCGGTGGGCGCCACGCACGTCGCGGCCGTGATGCGCAACATCACCAAGACCTCCGCCTCGACATCCAAGACGAGCACGACCGACGACACGAATTGGGGCGCCGACATCGTCTTCTGGGGCGGCAACGAGCACTACCAGCTCGGCACGGGCAAGCGGAACAACAGCGCGACGCCCGTGTACCTGCAGCCGCTGGACCAGGAGGCGGAGACCCGGAGAGCGAAGCGGAGCTCGGGCGGGAAGGAGGAGCATCGGTTTCACATCACGCCGCGCGCGACGGCGGTGCTGGGGGACGGGCGGCGGGTGAGTGTGGAGCAGCGGGTTGAGTGCGGGAGGGGTGTCACGGCGGTGTACAGTGGGACGTAGGCACGCCAAGGGCCGGTCATGCGCGAATTTGGCATGGCGTTGAGGGCTGTACATTTCGCGAAGTGTAATGACCATGTGTGGTGTGGGTGGTGACGAGCACCAGATCTCGCCTTGTCGAAAGCAGGACGTTGCCAAGGGTCTCCGGACGATGCTGATCCACGTCGGGTCGTTGGCCCGTCGTTCACGTGTCGGTTTGAGCGCAGTATTAGTGCGTACATCTTACGACAGACTCAATACTACCTTCGGGATGAGATGCGGTCCGCGGGCCCTAGCCCAGGCGCATGCGATATCACGCCTTGGCTGTCAGCTTCCGAGCCACCCGGCACTGCATGCCTTGTAGTCCAGGCTTCCGACTGACATCTCCATTGGCGCTGGGTCCCTTGCCCGTGTGTCAGTGACAAGCGGCGGGTAAGAATCCGCATTGTGACCTCGTGCTGGTCGTGGCACGATCACCGCGTCGATGCACAAATTTGTGACTCGGGCGCCCACGCGGCATAGAAGAGCGGCCAGTGTTGCGGAGCCCGCATAGTTCATATCCTGCACGCTGCGCCAGGTAGGCGCGGTCGTTATGCTCTGCGCAAAAGGAGCGGTCTTATGCGAGGCTGCAGCAGTGGGATTGTGCCTTGCGGGAGCCTCTGCTTTCACCGTCCATCAATCTTCTTCATCATCGCAAAGAACAGCGGCCCCCATCGCCCACCTCGAGGATGATCAGGCAGCACGATCCAACCGTACTTCGTGGGCTCGGCCCACTGGCCAAGTGCCTCCACCAAAGCCTCATCGTCATCGAAGCCCAGGCCGACACTCCATCTCTGCCCTTTCCTCCTCTCCTTCTCCACTAACGCCAGCATCTTCTCAATGACTCCATCATTCTCCGTCGGCGAGATGGAACAGGTAGCATACGTGACGTGCCCACCGACTTTGACGGCTCGGAGGGCAGTCATGAGCAAGTCCAGTTGAGTCCTCGCCAGCCGTTTCGAAGAGCTCGCTCGCCAGTTCGCCATCTCCGGCGCGACCGTCCCGGCGGATTCAGCTTTGACACTCGCGTGGATGACATGCCGTTCCGACGAGCATGGCGCATCGACCAGGACTTTATCGAAACCCGTGCCAAGTGCTGGACTGGGTGAGGTGGCATCGATCTTCGTCGTCACGACACTTCCAGCCTTGAAGAGTTGAGGAGGCAGGTACGACTGCAGGTTCTCGATCAGGCGTTTGTAACGTTTCGGATCGGCTTCGTTGCACACTAGTCTGCTGGCCCTCGCGGGCAGTGGACTAGGACTATCGGCGAAATGCTCGGGCCAGAGGGTCTGAGATAAAGCGATGGCCTTGCCGCCCGGGGCACAACAGAGGTCTAGGACGGTGTCGCCAGGCTTGACTTGAAGGAGATGAGCTAATATTACCGATGCTGCGTCCAAGTTCCAATGGGTCATTAGATGAGCAGGGTGAGAGGGCGATGGTCGAGGTGGCGAAAAGGCCTTGAGGACGATCGTTCGGTCGGGAAGAACGTTGTCGTCTGAATGTGCTACATCTAGAATATGGGCAAAGCACACAATGTCGAGCTTCCCTGACCGACCTTCGCTGGCTCGTGGCGTGGGAAATGAGAGCCGCTGCAATCCGCGACCCTGTACACTACCTTGTGCTTGCTCCGCTGGAAGTCCGGCATCGTCGACAGACTCTAGGAAGTCCTGAGCAGGAGTGTAGCGGTTCACCAAAGCAGAATGCCTCGTCGGCAGCGCGAGTGCTTGATACAGCGATGCCCAGCGTTGTTCGCCCCAGATGGCGGCGTAGTGCTTGTGGAACGAGTCTTCCGCCACCGAGGCCGTATCGCGGACTGTCTTGGTCATGGTGAGCCGTCGGTACGGTCATCCTCTATGCCAAGGGTAAGCGTCAAACGCATTGTGATTAGGTAGAGATCGAAGAGGAAGGCACGCAGCCCGATGAATGCCTGAGGCTCTCGCGAGCGGAGCAGATTCCGTCCTGCGAGCATTTTGCTCGAAGCTTTGCGATTGGACTTGGGCATTGCGACGAAGCGATTATCTCCACGACGAAGGCCTGCACGGCGGCAACAGTGCACCAATCAATCAATCATGTCGTTCCGAGGGGGCGGACGCGGCGGTGACCGCGGCGCACGGGGTGGCGGAGGGTTCAGAGGCGGCGACCGAGGCGGCTTCCGCGGCGGCGCAAGAGGAGGACGAGGCGGCTTTCAGCAGTCCTATGGCCCACCCGATCAGGTACTAGGTATGTGTAGCAAAGCTTACGCGATTTGCGACTGCAGCAGCTAAAACAGTGTCAGAAATGGGCAACTTCCTCCACGCAACCGAGGGCGAGATGGTGTGCTCCTCCATCAACGTCAAGATCCCCTACTTCAACGCCCCCATCTACCTCGAGAACAAGACGCCCGTCGGCAAGGTCGACGAGATCCTCGGCCCGCTGAATCAGGTCTTCTTCACCATCAAGCCGCAGGAGGGGATCGTGGCGACGAGCTTCAAGGCGGGAGACAAGTTCTACATTGGTGGGGACAAGCTATTACCGCTGGAGAGGTTTCTGCCGAAGCCGAAGCCGGCGCCTGGAGCGCCAAAGGTGAAGAAGCCGCGGGGTGCGGGTGGGGCCGGTGGAAGGGGTGGGAGAGGTGCACCGAGAGGGCGGGGAGGGTTCGTCCCCCGGGGCCGCGGTGGAGATAGAGGCGGAAGGGGCGGCGGGTTCAGCAGGGGTGGGTCTGGATTCGGTGCGAGAGGTGGAGGGTTCAGCAGTCGTGGGAGGGGCGCACCGCGAGGGCGAGGGAGAGGTTGAAAGTGGGAGACGTTCGCTCTGCGGCGGATCACGCAGGCCTTGTGCAAGCTCGCTTGAAGCGGATGTGCACAGAGCACTGGTGTCATGGCGTTCAGGGAGTCAGCAGCGAGCGGAGCGGAGGTGGCAACTCGACCGGATACGAGATTTATCGCTGTACGAAAACACCTCCTTTCCAGCCCCTTCCCCACGGGTTGAGCTTCTCGCCAGAAACTCCATCCGTCACACCATCCTCTCATCTTCCGTCATCACCCTCTTCTCCTGCTGCAAGCTCTCCACTTCGTCCCTGGTCCGCACCTCATCATGCAGCTGCACATCATCCATTTCGTCTCCCCTCTCCTCATCAATACTCCCTCCTCGATCGAATCCCAACGCCTGCCTGGTCTGCGTGTTCGGACTCAACAACGGCGGCTCGACCTCCCTCTCCTTCCCGGTCCCTATCCTCAAGTCCTTCCTCTCGGACTCGAGGGGCATAGGCAGCGACATGTGCTTCATGTCATCCTGCAGGATGAAGTCCTGGCTCCCTACCGACGGGCGCCGCGGGTGCAAGAGCTTGGTGAAGGACTCGCGAGGGTGCGAGAGGATCTCGTACCAGCCGGTGAACATGGACCGCCGGAGCATGAGGAGGAAGACGATGATGCCGAGAGTCTGTGACGAGCAGAGGAGGTCAGTATAAGTTCGAAAACGCCTCCAGAGGATTGTTGACTTACGGCTGCCAGCTGCAGAGTGGCGATGACTCTCGGCTCACTCAGCCCCAGCCCACTGGAGAGACCAATGCACGCATTCTTGTCGCCACCCGTCTGGATCAAGCACAGCCCCCACGCCAGATCACTCGGCGTGATGCCATGCGAACTCTGCTCGATCGCCGCCGTCTGCTGCACAAACACCAGCCCAAAGAAGACCGTCTCGTTCAGCACCACGAACGCCAGCAGGATCGTGCGCCACTGCAAATACAGCACGCGCTGGATGCGCGCCCACTCAACCCTCTTCTTCCTCCGCATCGCCCGTGGCGTGGGCTTCTTCCCCGGCGCCGGCTCTCCCGTCCCTGTCGAGGACGTCGACGTACTCGTTCCGTTCTGCGGCTTCGGATTGAACCCGCCCATGGCTCCGCCCGCAAACGCCGAGAGGGCGAACTTCCACAGACAGTACAGGATTGTCAGGATCAGGATGACGGTCGAAAGGCTGGAGAAGAGGAGCAGCCAGACGAACCAGGTCAGGAAGGCGCGGGCGCCGTTGGGCATGCAGACGTTGTAGAGGCGGTAGGTCACGCCGTTGATGCCGATGGTCAGGGCCATGAAGAGGAGGGGGAGCCCGATGCCCAGGCTGAGCGAGATGTATTTGAAGAGGGTCGTGCGCTTGAAGTCGAAAATGATGCGCAGGGCGGTCCAGATGGAGCGCAGGAGGACTATGCGTCAACCAGTCAGCCCGATGAGACTTCGACGTGCGAATGAGGAGTTGCTGGACTAGGCTTACTCCAAACCACCGCCCCCATGAACCCCACTGCGAACAGCGCGCCAGTCCAGGCGCAGCTTTGATCGCTCTTCATGTCGTCTGGCGTGATCGTATCGAAACACTGATCTGGCTTCGTTCCCAACGGGATGATGAACGCCAGACTCAACGTCATCAGGCTGATCGTCAGCCCAATCGACAAGTAATGCCGATGGCTCTTCTCCTCCGGCAGGACAACATATGTAAGCAGTAGCAAGGCATTCAGTACGAAAGTCAGGATGCCGACGTAATTGGCGGTCGGCGCTTGATGCTGGAAGGTGTCGCTGAAGACCCAGTCGGAGAGCGGGCAAGGGAGACAGCAGAGGAGGGCCGGGTTTGGGGCGGCGCAGAAGCGGGAGGCGATGTCTGTTAGGAGGGGCTGGTCAGTCTCGTAATGGAAGAGGTTCTTCCTCGCGGTGAGGCCTCACTGCCGCCTCGAGGTGGGAACAGCGTGGCGTCCAGGAAAGGTGTTGGGCAGGATGTGACGTTGACCTGGACGCCGACGGGCGGGCCGCCGCCTCCATGACCATAGCCCATGGCAAGGTGTGGAAAGGGACTGAATTGGTCGGCGAATGCTGTCTAGCTGACGGTTCCACGATGCAGGTGTCGAGAACAGGATCCTTCGCTCGCCCATGTTGCTGCTTTGAGGTATGAGGTTCAGCAGAGCGCTGGTGGCATGGCGACGACTGGAATGTAGATTAGGTTGTCTCGGTATGGCGACACTTCCTCAATTTCAACGACGCTGACATCACGATCGCGCGGACTGCCGTCTTGTGGATGATACATTATGTGCTATATAGCTCTATCAGTCCGCTGAAGCGCAATGGGGAGTATAGAAGGGTATCATGGCAAGCCTTATCCAACGGTTTGCCCGAGGACGTAAAGTATCGCCCGTCGGCCAACCCAGAAATCCAGTCACGGGCTTGATCACTCAATGCCGATGCAGCGGTCGTAACCCTCAAGGCAATGGCTTGCCAGCAGCAAGTCTTTCCTTCCGCACCGCCCAGCCTTTAACAGCAAAGCAGACGACCTCCCACGACATCACCACCCCAGTGAAGCCCATGGCGACCGTGAAGATGGTCATGGCATCCAACCCGCTCGTCTCAATCGCCCAAATAGTATCGTGCGCAGACACCATGAACATCAGCCCACCGCTCATGAGACAGAACGCACTCACGAGCTCACTCGGCGGCCGCGCCGGGAAGTGCGACGTCGGCGGCTTCAGGTAGAGTGTGATGTACGTCGTCGCCCGGGCGATGGCGAAGGCGAAGAACAGGGTGCCCCACTGCGCGTGCATCATCGTGCTGACCATGCTATCCTGCTCGTGCGCGCCCATCATGATGCCCAGGATCATGATGACCAGACCTGGCATAGGGTTCAGCGGGACTTTGTACGTCTTCGGCTCCTGCCATAGCTCATCCGGCACGTGGTCGGCGGTCGACTCGGGGCTATGTGCAGCAAACCGGGAGGCGTCCGTCAGCTGCAGGTCTTGACTGCGTTGTACGGCGACACTCGTGTTGAGCTGTTTGCGGAACCAAGCCGAGTCGATGAGCATGCCAAGCAGACCACCGCCAAAGAACAGCGCCGTGATGCTGACGTGCTCGAAGTCCTGAGGGTGCCACTCCCCACCCCAATTGTTCAGGTGTTCGAGAAACACGTTGCTGGCGCCGTACAGCCAGATGACGAAGGACTCGACGAACTCGGCGGATGGGACGCGGGTCTTCCACCGCGCAACGATCGGGTACTCAGGCCGAATATTCCATGCCCAGCCGAACTCGGAGAAGGCGCCCATCCATCGGCCCAGCGTCAACACGCCGTACCAGACGAAGATGCCGCCTTTGACGAAGTGCGCGGCGAGGGAGAAGATCTGTCGGCTGCGCCCCACGCCGCCGTAGACGACGAAGCCCGTGCAGAGAGCGAAGAAGCCGGCCAGTAGTAACAGCTTCTACAGCACGATCTGGCTGCCGCGTGATAGAGTAGCCAGTCGCGGCGCGGAGAAGCTTTGCACATGGCGCGACAAGAAGCGGTCAAATACGCCGTGACGTAGGAAGCCACGCTTTTCTGCCTCCTCCCCATCATCGCCGTCGTCGTTGTCATTCGCCGCATCCTCGGCATCCTCGAGCTTCGAAATCGACTCTGCACTATTCTGCCGGGAGCTACCCATGGCAGAATCGCCAGACCATCTCATGGAGTCGGTGGCGTCACTGTAATGCGGGAGCATGCTGTATCGTGATGTGTTGGTCCTCGGTGAAGACCGCTGGGCTGTGGCGCCGCGCTTGCTCCAGTACTCGCCATACGCAGTGTACAGCGACGTGAGCGTCCAGACAATGGTGAATGAACTGACGATCCAGCCAGTGGTATGATGTACGTTGCCCTCGTAGAGGTCGGGTGTAGCATGATTGTAGACGAAGCCAGTGAACATGCCGAGGCCGTTCAAGATGTGGAACAGTACTTGCGCCGGGATGTGGTATCGAGACCGCGCCGTGCTGAGCATGATCGCGATCGGCATGGTGAAGATCCAGGCGAACACCATGAGCCCAATGTGCGCCGCCATCCATCCCCGGTAATGAGCATGCCGGAAGTAGTTCGTTGGATGATCGTGGTACCCATCGGTCGGAGAGCTGGCGGGCACAGCTGTGGTCCCATTGGCGCTCATGCCCGCACCCATATCATGGTCGCCATGACCGGCTACAAGTGGCAGCGCCCCCAGGAGGGCCGCTGCGACTGTCGCGGCAACGAAGCCCTTATACCGCATGCCCATCTATGTCTCTTGATCGGTATCCTCGTCCAGAGACTCCGGATGCGCCTCGCGGCTTGCTACTTTAAAGCAGTACCAAGGTCACGCGACCAAGGCAAGGTGAGCCTCGAGAGGTGTGGGAGGGTTCGAGGGACACCCGAAGTTCCCGCAACCCTGCGAAGTGTCGTCGGCAGTCTCTTGGCGAGCTGTGGGATAAGGCGGAGGCGGTCTTGGAAGGGTGCAGAAGAGGGAAAGATGGACAGCGGGAGGGGGTGCAAATAAGAATGATGCTTACCGCTGCTGCTGGTGACTGAGGGATGCCATGCCCACGCTGCCGCCGTGAGGATCGCGTCCACCGCCGATTGGCAGCAATTATTCAGCGACGAGGATGCACATGGCCTGCGCACAGGCCGATACCGTGACTTCAGAGGGCGATCCACCGCGCATGCATGGATCAGCGGGCGTCCTGGCTCACTCCCGCGGCGCCGCGCTTGGTACTGTAGGGCTGTGGGTCTTCCGCGGCCTTCCGCAGGCGGGCGTCCAGCGACGATGCCGACTCCGGCAGCACACCACCGGTGTGTCTTGCCATTTCCGGGTGTGTCGCACCAGGCAGCGCTGCTTCGGACTTGGTCTCGGTATCCGGCCCACACTCGAGATACGCCCGAACCAGCATACTCCTCCTCGCTCCCGCATCGTCCGGGTGAGTTCACGCTGCGCGAGAACGAAGACGCGCCTGTCAGCAGACCACCGCGTACATGCCATCCACGTTGCCATTCGGATTCATAGCCGCCGTAACGCCGCATCACCCTCTGCTAGGTGAGCACGTCTGCTGCAAGGCGATTGGCCGTCGTTCCCGTACCGGCGGACACAATGTGTGAGGAGTCGTCGGTCGTCGGTTTGAAGCCGTCAATGTGAATATGGCCCTCGTGATCGTTCACTCCTTGCAGAACCTCGTGCCGGCGGCTGAGGGGGCACGAATAGATGCTGCCGGCCGATCGACCTTGTGCGCCGAGTGAGCCGTGATAGGTTCTTCCGTTTCCGCAACTCTCCGTGAAGCCGGCTCACTGGTCGCCGAGGCTCCGCGATCTCTCATGTGTGTGATTGTTGTTGACAGTGATGAGGTGTCAGAAGGGAGGTTGACGAGCGTCCAAGGCTACATGTACGTCGTCGCGACTGCCTGATTGGAAGAAGCATTACGCGTGCGGCAGTCCTTGGCGGCGACGGACGTTGCACAGGTGACATGCCGAGCACGCATCCACGCAAGGCCCACTGGAAGGTGAGAACAAGTCCAGCCGCCTACTTACCTACTAATACCCGTCGTCACCGCCCCGGAAAACACCCCAGACCCGTCCATGTGCAAGAGCGCTGCCAGTCCGTACCGTACCCCGCATGCCTTGCCTTGCCCTACCACCAAAGAGCGCCCCGCCAAACAAACGCCCGCGATTGTGCTTCGTCAATGCAGGCCCGCCACACGAGCAGGCCCGGCACGGAGTAGATCATTCGCGGACAGACCAGCACCGCCGCTTTCCAAGTCCCCGTTGGAGCCGTTCTCGTAACGCCCTCGCCTTCATCTGTACAACCATCCGCCGGACCCCTATCCCACCCATCCGCCCCCAGTCCCTAGTGCCTGCTCCCCCGTCTCCCCGGCCCAAACGACGCCTCGACCGCCTTCCGCGCCTCCTTCCGCCCCTTGACCTGGAACTCCACCAGCAGCGCCAGGTGGTCACTCGGGAAGTGCCAGTTGGGGAACCCGGGTACCCGCCGCATGTACTCCGGGTCCACCTCGCCCAGCAGGCCCGTGACCTGCAGCGAGTTGGTGCTGTACCACGCGTAGTCGATCGCCTCCCGGAAGTCCGGGGTGTAGTTGGTGAATGGCCAGGATGCCACGTTGGAGTAGGCGGATTTGAGCGTGAAGGGGTGCGACATGCCTATGCCCGCGCGCGTGAAGTCGCCGTACTTGTGCGTGGCGAGGTCGGCGTGGGTGGGTGAGAGGGCGCCGTGCGTTATGAGCTCGTGCACGCCAGAGTCCGCGAGCGAGTTGAAGTCGCCGCAGATCAGGAGAGGGATCTGCAGCGCGCTGTCGTACTTCTGCGATGGTGCCGGCACTATCGGCACCTCGGGGAGTCCATCTGCGCGATCCTCGTTGGCATACTTGAACAGCTCCTTGTCCTTGCACGGAGGCCACTTCGAGTACGTCTCGGCCAGCTTCGCGACTTGCTCCATCAGGATCGCCACTTGCACGACCTTGACATCCGCGAACCAGCCTTCCCACGCCAAGTGCGTGTTGACCACGATCAATCGCGATCCCGTCGCCCGACTCTCGAGAAGCGCCACGACCGCGATATGGTCCCTGGGCATGACTCGATTGTACACGTCGTGCTCGCCCTTCATGTCCGGTCGGCTGAGCGCCTCTCGCGAGAACACGATGAGCTGCTTGTCGAGGAGGATGTACTTGGTGTTCTTGTAGAAGATCGCGCACCCGTCCACAATCTTCGACTCCTTCTCACCCATGGTCTGCGCGCGTGACTTTGGCCAGAAGATGCCCTTGTAGTCCTCTGCCGCGAGATTCGGTCGGAAATATTCGTTATAGTTCTCGATGTCGATCTCCTGCAGGGTCAGTATATCGGCGTTCCGATGTGTAAGCTCGTCCAGAATGACGCGTCGTCGGTGTTCCCAGGCTAATGCGTTAGATGGTGTGTAGCCGTACGCTGCTTGCGTCGCCGCGCGATCGCAGAGCGTGTTCCAGCTACATACTGTGAATTTCTCGGGCTCGGTGTCAGCATCTTCGATGAGCTGGATCCATTCGCGGTCGTTCGGTGGTGCAGGTACTGAGGGGATTGTCAGCTTAGACTCTCGCGAGATATGCACGACCTGTACATACTGGGTGCTTGCTCGCGGAGAAAGCGCACGAACTCCCGAGTCCCGTGCTCTCTCATCCGCTCCATGTAGTCCGCCCGCAGCATGTGATTGCCCGCAATCCCAAGCACCTCCAGGTGGTACAGCGAGCCGATCTCATACGGCAGGTCGCGCAGCTCATTGCCGTAGACCAGCAGCTTCTTCAAGTTCGTAAGCATGCCAATCTCGGCGGGCAGCGCATCCAGCTTGTTGAACGACACGTCCAGCATCGTCAGGTTCCGCATCATCCCGACTTCACTCGGCAGCCACGTGAGCTTGTTGTGGTTGAAGTAGATCTTGCGCAGGTTTGGATAGTGCCGAATAATACTCGCAGCCATGCTCTTCAAACCGTGCCCACCCAGATCCAACGCGTCCCACGAGCCCACGTCTTCTGCCTCCTCCGAAGCCGTCAGGGTCCTCCTGCGCTCCCCGTGCTCTTCGGTGTCCGTGCTCCTAGAGATGGAGGACTGGCTGATGCCGGGAAAGCGGCTGACGGACGGCGAATTTCGGGCATAGAAATGCGGCTTCTCGCCCGACTTCTGCAGCCTGCTGTACTCCGCCTCTTGGTCTGCCCAGTGCTCGTTCGGCGCCGAAGTACCGAGCCCGGCGGACGGGTCGGGCGTGCCGTTCTGGAGGTGGGTATTCGCGTAATGCGCCGGGTTCGCCGCGAGGTTGCTGCCCGAGCCCGTATACTGGTGATTGCCAAACGCGCCGTTATGCTGATTCATGTTGTGATCATGACCTTGCCCATTCATCTGGTGCGCTTGGTTGCCATGGCCCTGGCTTTGGAAGCCCTTGTGTAAGCCCATCTGCGTCTGGAAGTGTTGCCCCGCCCTGTTGCCCAGCAGGTGATTCTGCTGGTGGCTGTTGTGGTTGTACATGCTGTACGGGTTGTGCGCCGGCGAGTGCGTGCCCGGCGATCGGTTCGGGGAGGGGGTGTCGGGGTTCGGCTGGAACAGGCCTCTGCTATTCGAGATTGGCGAGCCGTTGCGGTGGTTGAGGGTGCGGGGGTGCTGGAACTGGTAAGGATACTGGCCGCCGGTGTATGCCCGGTTGAACGCATCGGCCATCACCGGGTGGTGGCTGGGGGTGGGTAGCGACTGCTTGCCGCGCGCGTGCCGGTGGGGTGGAGCTTCGCGGCGTGTCGGTAGGGCGGATCAGGGAGGCGGTGGTTCTGGCCGGCGCGCTCTTCTTCTCCTGGACATAGGCACCGCGCAGACCCGTCATGAACGTCGCCGGTGTCTGCAAGCTCGAGTGGTCGCCGGCCGGTGGCTGCCCAATGTGTGATGTGGTGCGTCGCGCAGTCGCGGTCGGCAGCTGAGTAATGATTGTCTAGCGGGAGTGTCGAGGTCCCTATACAGAGTCAGATTCTGCGCGGCGATGAATGAAGCTGAGGCGATGCAATGGGCGGCGACAGGCAGGCGGGTTGTTTCGGTGGGTTGGCTGGTGAAGCGTAGGAGCTCGTGGGCGGAGAACGGAGACGGGCCGCGTCGGCCACTCCCGCGACGAAAGCTGAGACAATCCTGAGGCATCACATCATCGTCAATCTCCTTTCCTCGTTGAACTGCTCAGCGTGATTTCTTCACGGCGTGTATACAGTATACTTGGCGCGAATGGACTGCGATGACAGTAGTAACGCTTGTAGAGCGCAGCGAGAGGCAGCCTCCCATTGTGTTTGCTAGGCCGTCCACACGTGCAGCGCTTGTCATTGGGCCTCATCACTCCGGACTCCTGTCAACGGCGACGTGCACACCAGCATACTGTATGCTGCCTTTCTAGCACTGCTCCCGTCGATGAATCCAACCTCATCACCAGGAAGAAACGCCTGGCGATAATTCAATGAATGCTAATCCCCGGTCCCATCCATTGCTCCTGCTCGCTTTACGTACATGGCCGTACTGCAAAACGGGTGTGCATTGTCTCCCGTCGTCAAAGGCCCCGCGATTGGCGGAACGTGGAAGCCACGCCAATCTATCCAGGACGTGCTCGCTTCGCGCCAGACCAACAGCATGCCGCGCCGCCCATGTTTCGCACCCGGATCCACGCCAACGGGCCTGTCTGCCGCGGGTAGGCCATTCGCTGCCGAACGCCAGCGCTGCAACTCGCCAGGTTGGGCGGGGAACAGGACCAGAGGCGGTACCCTACAAGACCGTCGCACCACCTCCGCCGCCGTCGCCGAGTGTCCCGACGGACCCTTCTTACACCCACCCCACCACAGACCGCGGAGAATTGACTCTTACCCACCTCTGCTGACGGCGCCTTATCCACCCGCGTCTGGACTATGCGGGTGCCGGCCGCGATCGAGCGACTCCCCGGAGCCTAGCGCGACCCACGTGGCCGTCGTGCGCCCCATCGACGAGACAGGTAGATTATTACCGGAGATCGGTCCGCTTTTAATAAGATGGACGGCATGGGCTATGCGTATTACGTGCCCTTGTCCACCGAGCAGCAGAAGTATGTCAAGGAGCGCGCGGCCGCCTTCGCGCGCGAACGTGAACGCCGCAAAGTCTCGCCGCAGGACACGAGTGGGACCGCGGCCTTCATCGAACGGACTGTGAGCCTCGACAGCGAGCTGGAGGAGGACCTCTTTGGGAAGCCCGCGGTCGTGCAGCATCGGAGGGCGGAGAGTCATGGAGGGATGGAGATGAGGCGGGCCAACACGAACTCGAGCTCGAGTTCTTCGTCGCACTCCGAGGCCACGCATCGCGATCTCCTCAGCAATCCGTACGAGCTCCGGCATGGCCGACGCTATCTACGAGAGATGCCCTACCCGCTGCCCGTCGACCTGCCCGAGATCCAACGGCAGAACCTCCGCACATTGCTAGGCTGTCGGATTTTCGGCCGCGCGGTCTGCTCGCCACATGTCGCACAGCACGTGCCGTCGAAAGTCCTCGAGATCGGCTGCGGCAGTGCATACTGGTCCGCGCAATGCCACGATTACTTTGCCTCGCTCGGCTACAACGACGTCGCCTTCACCGGCCTCGACGTGGCCCCTTTGCCACCCAACCTGAACAAGCAGGGCGTCAACTGGACCTTCGTCCAGCACGATATCCGACGGACCCCGTTGCCGTTCGATGACGAGGAATTCGACCTGGTGATGCTGAAGGACTTGAGCCTGGTGCTTGCCATCGGCGTGCCCTTCGAACGCTTCCTCGACGAGTGCATCCGGCTGCTGCGGGTCGGCGGCACGCTGGAGATCTGGGAGTCCGATCACGTCCTGCGATCCCTACTGCCGCACCCGCCCCCGATGTCGAGACAGCTGTTCGACCAGCGCATAGCGGATCAGACAGCCACTTTCCTCATCGCGCCCGGGACACCCTTCGCGCCGGCGCAGAACAAGTACTTCCAACGCGCCAACGCCTGGATCACGGAAGCTCTCGACGCCAAGAAGCTGCCCCCTACACCGTGCGCGCGGATAGCGCAGCTGCTGTACCAGGAACCGGACAGCTTGACCAACGTCGGCATGCGGCGCGTCGCCATCCCGCTCGGCGAGCTGCGGTGGGAGCGCGACAGCCACAAGCACACGCGGAGCAACAGCGATCTGGCGGAGTCTCCGGCGAGAAAGAAGGGCAAGGCGAAACTCAGCAATCAGCTCCTGACGCAGGACCAGCTGGCGCTGCGGCAGACGGCGCTGTTGACCGTGCTGCAGATGATCGAGAGCCTGGAGCCGTTGCTCAAGGAGGTCAGCGGGAAGAATGCCGAGGAGTGGAGCTATTGGTGGGCGTCGATGATGGCAGAGCTGCTGGACCCGGCCAAGGGTGCTTCCACGGGCGAGGTGCTGGAGGTGGGTGCTTGGTGGGCGACGAAGGTGAAGGGCGAGTGAGTGCATACACTGAACCTGCACCGCCGAGAGCCTGGTGATCAGCCGGGCTGGTAGCGCTGCTTCAGCGTGCGGTACCGCTTGAGATAGTATCTGTTTGAGCGAGGCGTCAGGGCGTGCGGGAAAAGCACCGGGATACCATTGGGCTTGTTGGGCGACTTACAGTGCTTCGACCTCTGCACGGCCAGATGAGCATGTCAATCTTGGCAGTCAAAGACTTCCGGACTCACCTTTCTTCACGTACGCCGCCTGCTCAATGCCCTTGCGGATCTGCTCCTCGTCTTGCATGTCCGCCTTCGCCATAAAGGCCTTGTGGAGGCGGGGCCTGAAGTAGTCGTACCCCAGCGGGTACTCTCGTCCGAGATAGAGCAGCTCTGTTGGGCGTGTCAGTAGAGACCTGTCGTCCCATCTTCAACACAGGTATGGACCCGCCCTTGTAGATGCGGATCACGTCGTGGCGAAGCGGGTTCGAGGTCGTCGCCATTGGTAGTCGTGTGCAGCGCTAGGGTACCGAGTGTATGCTCGATCTGCGACGTTCGTCTCGGTCTTGACTTCGCCTGCAGTAGTGATCCCTGAAGTTGGATCAAAGGTCAGTGTTGTGATGATGCAATGGTGCTGAGGTGGTGTGCTCCGGTGCTGGGACGACGGGAAGCCGATCTCGGCCGGACCTCATCCGCCAACCGAGGATTCGAGTCCCACACCCTCCAACGAGCGAGGATTCATGATTACGACGAGGGACAACGGTCTGTGTTGATCTAGGGGCCATGAGTGACTACTGAGTTGGGCGACCATGCGTGTCGCCCAAAGTGTGCTCCGCAATGGCATTGGCCTGAGACAGCCTGCAAGCATCGTCGAGACCTCCTCCATCCCTCGACGGCTCCACTCCACCTCCGCAAGCCCACAAGCCCCGGCAACCGCGAACCTGAGCCCGAGATGGCTTTCAGACGTCAAGCTCCGCATCGGCCAATGCCTCACCTTCGGCGCCAGCGAGCAGCAGACCCAACAAGCCGGTCGGATCCTCTCGGAGATCGCCCGCGACTGGCGCGAGCTGGTAGCCGGGAGCGAGGGCTTCCTGACGGACGCAAAGCGCCGCGGCATCTACCGGCAGCAGGTGGTCTGGGGCGAGATGGACGCGATGGGCCACGTGAACAACGTCATGTACAACCGCTACGCCGAGTCCGGGCGCGTGCAGTGGACGCAGCAGCTGGGCAAGCACATCGACCCGGCGCACAGGCGGGCGTGGTGCGAGCTCATGACGCCGTCGGAGGCCGGGCTGATCCTCAAGAGCATCACGACGCAGTTCAAGTTCCCGATGACGTGGCCGGATCACATCTCCATCTACCACAAGCTGCGCGGCGAGCCGACGGCGGCGACGAGCTCGTTTGTGCTGGACGTGGTGATTATGTCGGAGCTGCATCAGCGGCCGGCGGCGAGGGTGGTGGAGGATATCGTCGTGTATGATTATAGGCAGGGGCGGAAGATTGCGCTGCCGGGGTTCATGCTGGACGTGTTCAGGGAGACGTGGAAGCTGCAGGAGGAGGCCAAGGCGAGGAACAGTGAGAGGGTGGCGCGTCTGCTGGGTGAAGTCCGGCAGCTTGAGCAGGGGACCTGGGTCAGGAGCGATGCTGTAGAGGATCAGGGCTCGTTGGGGCGGTGAAAGATCGCCGCGAGATACAATATCTCATCCACGAGGCCGGCCAGCGAGCTCGTGAAAAGACTTGCCGGGTCTTGCCCACAACGCTGGCGCAGACCCCTCTTGGCGGGCGCAGCGGCTCCTCACGCCAGGTCGAGGCCGATCACGAGCACTGCGGAGACGATAGCAGACTGCCCAGGCGAGCGGATGCCAGTAACCTCGCAGTCTCAAGAGCACGCACAAAAAGTCAGTCGTTCCTAGAAGTGCCAGCCGCAGTGAACTCAAGTACACCAGGTTGACGTGTGTGCTCATGGCTGCGCATCCAACAAGTCATCGCTTGGGTACCTGTTGGAGCCGGCCATCGAGAGACGCTCACCGAGACCGCTGGGCGAGGAGCAGGTCTACGCATGGAGGTCTACCTCATGAAGGCGGCTGCCTGGACGATGCTTGAGCTCGCCATGCAGCCGCTGTCAAGGCCATCGAGGCGCCAAACGTGGAGACAACTGAACGGGAAGATGAGCTGTCAAATTCGGTTGTGCGACAGATTGTTCAAGCGGGCCGGTGCTCGCCGTGGAGAGGCCACGGCATCTATATAGCTGGTGATGAAGTCGGCCATGGACGTGTTCGTGTGGATCGCTTGCAACTGTTGCTCTGTACATAGTTCTACTGTAGGTCAGGCAGCATCGATAGGGTGCAGGTTGGATGGGAGATGCCGCGAAACAGCTCTAGCGGCACGATAGATAGAATCGCACATCATCGTCCGGGCCAGACCTGGTCAAACACTCCACTCCACAATCAGGATGCTGCCCGCTAGTCATTGGTGGTCTGGTTCCAGAGCCGGAAGGTCCCATGTCGTGCTGTAGCAGTTTTGTAAGCTCGTCGCTGTAGAATGACACACGCAGGCGGCCACCAAAGGTCGCGAGCTGCAGTGCGTATGTGTACCGCAGTACATGTACATGTAGTGAGACGACGAAGCTCTCGGGAGAAGGCGGGCTGACTGAGGCGTGTTTCACCATGGTCTCCTGTGTGGGGGTGCTGACGGACCTGACGGATGGCTTGGGATCGACGTCGCAGCGAGCCTCTCTCCGACTCATCCAGCACGATCTGCACCTCGAAATGCGGGCTTGGCTGTGCGACATCGCCCGTGACCGCCGCGCCTCTGCGCAAGTAACCGCGATGATGAAGCGCCGTCGAGTATAAGGTTTCGGCAGGCACGTAGTAGTGAGTCCGGGCGAACAGGCTCTTTCCTCCCGTACCAAGCCAGTGCGCCTGCGCAGCCGCGGCACCACCCGCCGCAAGTCCAGCTCTTCTCCGTGTCCAAGGCTGCTTCCACTTGGTCCACCACCCCGCCTGCGTGCCACCGACGCAGCGATACGACACCTCACCGCCCCCACCCGAGACTCCCGCTTGGCTCGCCGCTGACGAGACGAGCCGGGAGGGAGAGAGCGTGCGTGCGTCGTGGTCCGCCCCGGGTTTCATGCCTCCCCGGAAGACCAAGAACGCAGCACCGAACCAGCGCGACACGCGCCACGAGAACGGCTTGGCGGCGCCGGGGAAGCGCATCTCGAAGAAGCAGTCGAATGGTCAGCTCGACGGGCAGTCGAATGGGAAGCCCGTGGCTTCCGCGCCGCCGCCAGCGCTGCCCACGACCGGCCTGAACCAGGGCACCCGCTTCCCGCGCCCGGCAGACTCGAGCAACTCGACCGAGACCGCCTCGCCGAACTGTGTCAAGGACGATGCGTCACCACCGGAAGGCACGCCAAGAGACAGGACCGCATCGGAGGGGTCGCTAGAGGAAGTGGGCGCGGAGATGGCGGACAACGCGAACGAGACTGCCGCTGCAGCACCGAGCGCAGAGGCTCACGCTCCACCTTCAGCATGCGCTCCGGGTGCTCATCACGCTGGCAGTCCGCTGTCGGCCGTGTCCACCATCCTGACCTACTACCCGCTCCGCGACGCCATCTCCATCCTCATCCTCCTGCTCTCCCTGCCGCCGACCCTGGTCCTGCTCATCCAGTCCCTCTTCGCCTCGCTGACCTTCGTCCCGCCCACGGCCGGCATCTCCATCTCCACCTGGCCCAACGTCAAGGAGATGTTCAACGCCTCCAACTTCGGCTACCCGGCCATGGCCACCATATTGATAGTCGACTTCATCTTCTGGGCCTTCTGGCTGCCGCTGTGGAAGCCAGTGCAGAACTTGTTCCTCGACTTCGCGCAGGCCGTCATCGCCGTTTCATTGAGTGGCGCGGCTGCGAGCACCGGCGGGCCCACCTACAGCATAGCGACGTGCACGCTGGTCGTCTGCACGGTGCACGTGCTGCGTTACAAAGCTATGCACCTCACCGCGCTGGACTACCTACGCTCCGTGATACAGAATACCGACATCGGGCTGCAGCTTGATCTTCCACCTTTCGCGTCGTCCTTCCTTTCGCCACCCAGCATTGATCGTGGGTGGGTTCTCACCATTGTTCGCACCATGCTTGGAATACACATCGTCTCGCAGGGCGTCACGACCTGTGTCCGCCGCTCCCTCGTCAAGGCCAACGAAAGAGACCAGGCTGTACCAGCCATCACCCGGACCGAGTCTGAGTCTGCTGCGGCAGCTGAGCCCAGCTCCAGATCTGCTACCATCTCCGAGGGCTCCCAGCCGCCACATACGCTGCTGAGTACCGACGGCCGGCCACCGGGGCCTTCGCCCTCACAGCGCGACAGCAAAGCGAAGGAGTCCAGTAGCAAGAAGAAGAAAAAGCAGGCTAATCAGGTTCGAAGCCAGCAACCACTTTGGGCGGCGATTGCCAGTACCAAGGTCACTTTCGTTAAGGAAATGGAGCAGAGGGACGCGGCCGATGATGCACGTGAGGCCGCTGCGATGAATACAAACGACACGACACCTTCTTTTACAACTACTATCAAACCGACCACCGACCACATCTGGATCTCCGAGGTGCAGGACACGGAGGTCTACTTCTCTGTAGCGCTGTCGCCGGAAGCGGCTGCGCAGAGCGCCGAGCGCATGGAGGAGGGCGTCAGCGTGAACGCGGGCATCGACAAGTCCAAGCCGTTCTTCGTGCGCGTCAACGGCGCGGCATGGAGCTCCACCCGCATCATGTCAAGCGCGACGGGCGACGGCGCGGAGGGTAAGCCTGGCTACGACGGCGAGATCTTTGGCCTTGCTCCTCGGAGCAACTACCTCTGCGAGATCGTCGGTATAGCCACAGGCGACGCGCTTTGCTCCGTCCGCTTCACGACCCAGGCCGCGCCGTCTGCCGAGCAAGCTGCCGCCACGCCTTCGCAACCCCAGCAGCCCGCTCTGCGGCCTTCATCACCCATCACCACGCTCAAGCAGTCGATACACTCTGCGGAAGGCAAGCTCAACGAGGTTCGCAACCGGACCCGGAAGAGCAAACGGGATCAGAGAGGCGCCGTGTCAGACATCCGCCGAGAGATCAACACGCTCAGGACTAAGCTTGATACTTCCGGCTTGGACGACAAGCAGGAACGCCGCATCATGCAGATCACGCAGCACAAGAACCAGGCCGAAGAGGCCGCTGCGGATGTGAAGCGTGAGATCGATTCCTTCGGCGACATGCCCGAAGACGAGATCGTGGCGTCCGAGTCGAAGCGGAACACCTGGCAGGCCGCCATGAATGCCAAGCGCCGTGCCGAGAAGGAGTCTGACAACGCCAAAGCTGACGCCGACCGCGAGCTCTGCGCTATGAAGTCCGATGTCGAGGCGGCCAAAACCAAGCGGGAGCGGATGGCTGCCAGGCACGTCCAGAAGGCACAAGAGCTCGACAAGCTCACCTCCAAGCAGCAGGCCGATAGCACGGCCAGGCAGTACCGCGAGCAGGAGCGTGCTCGCGTGCTCGAGCGGCGCGAGAACGAGGACGTGCAGTTCCGGCTCACCATCGGCGCCATGGAGGCGGAAGCCAACAGTCTCGAGGCCAAAGCCCACGAAGCGTACCAGCAACTCGCCGCGCTGCAGAGCTGGAACACCGCGCCGCCCCCTGCGTATCCCGGCTACTCCTCCCCGCCTACCCCCGAAGGCACGCTGCCCGGCACCAACGGCTCCCTCGCCTCCCTCAGCCCGCAACTCAACGGCTTCCCGCCGTACCCCAGCCCCCACGCCTTCCAGTCCCCCTTCCACTCCGCCCAGCCCTCCTCCTCGGCCTCCCACGCCCACCCGGGCCCGCGCGGGCGCAGCTCTAGCATGCTGAGCCAGTACTCGGGCTTCACGGACGCGGGCGAGGAGTACATCTTCCCGGACCCGGCGCCGCCGCACCACCAACCACAGCCGCAACCGCAGCCGCCACCGCCACCGCACGCCCACAGCAACCACTGGCCCCCCGCGCAGCCTCCGCCTCCGCACGCGTCGGCCGGGGCCGTGCACGCGCTGTTCGCGGAAGACCGCAAGGAGAGCGAGAGCTCCGGTTCCGTGACGAACGGTAGCAATGGGTCGAATTCGCCGCGGCCGCAGGCGAGGCCGTTCGTGCCGGCCGGGAAGGTGGGCACGATTGGGCCGCCCGGGAAGGGCAGGGAGCGGGCGCCGCAGCAGGGTCCGAGCTCGCCGGGGGCCGTGGGGAGTGGGCGGTAGATAGATGGCTTGCGAATCGAGTGTGTTGTGTGTGTCGTTATATGCCATCTTGCCTCTTCAGTCGTACGTCGTCGTGTCGTGTGGGCTGTGCCCGATAATATCACCTCAAGACTTGTCGTGGGATCGCGAGAAGCAGCTACGAATACCTCGACAGCTCGCCTCCCGGAGCTCAGGATTGTGTTACACCCAGCGGTTCCGAGTCTGCCGATGTGCGGTCCTCCGAAATTTGTGCTGCACGCAGTCTTGACCCGCACGTTATGATCACTAGCAATATCACATCCGTGGTCCCTCGGAAGTAAGGCAACTTTGGAATCTGGCTTGCACAGAGAACGCAGACTTTGGGCGCTTAGAATTGCGTATTGCTACTTTACGTCGCCGACCGGACGTTGCTGCCTGCCCACTCCACGAGTCTGATGGGATGACTCGACGACCTCAACTCCCCAGCTCGACCCTCCTCTCCAACACCGCCCTCGCATCGCCCTCACTCAGCACCTCCAGCCCGAGCTGCTCGAGGACATGCCTCGCGCTCTCATTATCCATGAACACCAGCCTCTCCACCTCGAACAAGCCCAGCTTCGTCGCCCCTTGCCCGTCCTCCCCGACCTCATCCTCGCCCACATCGCCCCACGCCGCCCCCTCCTCATCGTCATCATCCTCATCCAGATTACCCGCCGGACCTGACCGACTAGGCAGCACCCTCGGCATCCCACCCCTAACCGGCAATCCCACCAGCGTCACGCCCTCAATCACCCGCCGCATCCCCGCCTGCGCCTGCCCCGCACCAACATACTGGTCCAGATCCGTGCAGATCGCCCGCACATCGGTCGCCAGCTGCGTCGCGCCCGCGGTGGAGAAGGTGTGGCGGATGAGCACGTTGTCCCAGAGGTAGGACTGGATCGCATGGCAGACGTGCCGGCTCATGCGGCGCAAGGGCGCCTTGCCCACCGCGCGGCCGAGGAAGGCAAAGTACTCCGCCAGCAGCCGCAGCGTCGGGTCCAGCTCGGCGGAGATCGACCCGCCAGCCGTGGACGAAGAGAGGGAGGCCCACGTGCCGATGCGCCCGTACGGCTTCAGCGCCTCGCGGAGGTTGTACGTCAGCGTCTCGACGATGATCGCCTCGCTCCGCACCCTCAAGCTGTGATATGCCGCAGCCGTCTCATCGAACAGCGCGCCCTGCACCTCCCCCTCCCCTTCCTCGCCTCCAACAGCGGCGCTAGTCTTCTGCTGGATCTCCTGCAGTCCGCCGAGCTTACTGCTTATGCTCTCCCGGTTCCGCGCGCGATCCTGCAGCTCATCCCACACCTCCACGAAGAAGACATCGTCGCTCCAGTCCCGCATCGCGCGCTCCAGGTACTCCGCCGACCCAAAGACGCGGCAGAGTCGGTCCAGACCCTTGACACCCCGGAGCTCGGCTTGGTCGTCACGCGAGAGACCGTGCATCGTCCTCCCCACCGACGACGTCATAGCCAGATAGGCCTCTAGGCTGGCGTGCAGCCGCTGGTGGAACATGTCGAAGATGGCGATCTGGACGTCGATGAGGAAGCGCAGCTTCTCGCTGAAGCTGGAGAGGGGCCGATAGCGGTCGGTGATGGTCTCGAGCAGGTCATTGACGTTGATCGCCATCTTGGTCGGCTTGGTCGTGTCGGCTTCCACGGAGTCGTAGTCCAGTTCGCCGGCTTCGTGGCCTTCGACGATGGCCTGGTAGCGGGAGAGGGCGAAGTTTTGCTCGACCGCCAGCCACTTTTGGAAGTAGCCGTGCGTGTCGAGGAGGTAGAAGGCTAGGCCGCGCCAGGGTGTGGTCGGGGAGACGGGTGCGTAGGCATATTGGTCCTGCAGAGTGGTGTCGAAGTTCATGACTTCGTGGATCAGATGGCTGAGCAGCTGCGGCTGGCTGTCAAGCTGCTGGATGAAATTGGTGAGCTTGCGGCGCAGCATGGGTAACAATGCGGTGATGAAGGCGGACATGGCGTCCATGTACGCGGGCGTGAAGGCAAGGTCGGTGCCGGTGAACCGCTGGATGAGCAAGGGCTGCACGGCGTCCTGGAGGAAGTCCGAGTAGCCCGAGATGAGGTCCACGACGTGCTGGAGGAAGTACTCGGGCTTGTCGAGGCGATTGGTGGGCTTGTTGCCCGAGAAGTGGTAGGTGAAGCGTTGCTCGAGCGGCTGCACCATGACTTCCAGTGGCAGCAAGGCCGGCGGCTCGAAGTTGGCCGTCGAATTGGTGGTACTCTGTTCCAGACTCTCCAGCTCCGGACGCTGCAGATCTAGCAGTCTGCCGACGGAAGTGCTCCACTCTGGCTGCAACGCCAATGGTATGGTCTCCAGAGTTTTGGGCCAGTGCATCTTCTTCAGCGTCTTCTCAAGGTCCTCCGCAAAATGCTTCCGGATCGTCTCCCGCACCCCACCCACCTGTCGCGCCATGTGATCGATTAGATGGGGCGCAGCGCTCTCCGCGGTCTCTTGAAGGCTCTGCAACGCGGTGACAAGCCGCTGGAGTCTGCGGTACGGCTCCAGCGCGGCCTCGTCCGACTTGCCCAGCTGCGCCGTACACTCGGCTTGGAGATGATCGGCCTCCCTCAGCAGCTCGACATACCCAGCGGCCACGTCCAGCTTCCGCAGTCGCTCCATGCTCGCCTCGAAGCTCTGCACGGCCTCATCGCTCGTCTCGGACTGGGTGACGAGGAGCAGACGCCGGTCGATGTCATGCTGCTCTTTCTGGAAGGCCTGAGCCTTCGTCCTTACGGATCGGGCATGCAGATCTGCCTCGTCCAGCGTCCGCTTGTGCTCCTCCTTCGCCTCGTCGAGCTGCTTCTTCAACAGGTGTTGTTGGTTCCGCACCGTCTCCAGCAACGTGTCGAGGCTTTCGAGGTCGGCGGTCGACTGGAGCTTGTCGTCCAGGTAGTCTTGTACCCGGACGTCCATTGTTGCCACTCTGGAGTGCGTGGTGACTTACAAAGTGTGCACGTGAATGAACTTGAACCTGACGTGCCATGTTTCTCATGCCATGACTTCACATCCCCGATTGGGCTTAGACCGGCCCAATGCCACGTTCTTGGACCGTTCTCAACTCGAACCTCACTTCGTCATTCGGCAATGAAGGCGACGACAAATCGCCTCAGGGTGCCTACAACGAGTGGGCAAGACATCGCAATCGTTGACGGGACACGGGCGACAGGCAATAGAGCGCATTGCCTTTCTACCAAACCGCACCTCAGTTTGGCAGGCTGCCCGTCTGTAGGCTCCGAGATCAATCGACACCTTTCAAGCCAGCGAGCTGTCGACGCTCTCATCATATCTGCATTGCAGAAAGCTCGCCTTCAACACGGCGAGCTGTAGAATGTGGCTTGGTGTGGCGTGCTGCAGGCCACCTCACACAAGATATTGACGTCGCACAGACGCAGCTTCTTCTTTCGTCGTCAAAAGTACTAGGTTGCGCCGGCCCGCTCCAGGCTGCAGCGCAAACAGTTTTGTCACTCTTGCGGTGAGCTTGAGCTGCCTGCAACACCACTCATCCTCATCCTCTCACAATTGCATGACTCTGACCTCTCACTCGCTGGCTGACTCACAGCATTGGTGGCCGCGCAACGCGGCACCAGCACGCAAGCATGGACATCTTCGTGCGTTGTATCCCGCCCCTCTCCACCAACAGACAGCTGGAAAGATGCCTCCATACGCCACTCAAGGCATGCGGCGTGCAGGAGTACCATGTCGAGAGGATGAAGAACGGGTCGCTGGCGAACGTCACAATCCTCGATACCACGGCAGGACAGAGGTTCCTTGACCTGTATGGCGTGCCTCATGGCGCTCCCCCGTATGTCAAAGCCGCGAGGCCACTGTTCATGGATGGCAGACTCCTGAAGCTTCACCGGAGCCGCGATCTACCGAGCAACCTCTCTATCAGATCGCTAGCCTATGCAGCCTCACAACAGGCGGCGAGCGACGATGCTATGGGGCGCACGCAGGGTCGTGAAGGTGCGTCGAGGGACTCACCAAAATTTGACATCTCGGAGTTGCAGTGTGGCGTGTGGGACTATGCTACCAGCAGACTCGCATTCACACCATACTACAAACTCGCGCAGCCGGGGTCCATCACATTCGGCCATAAGGAAGCAATCCTCCTCCTGGGTCCAACAAGCTCGGCGCATGTCCGGATCGACATGAACTACCACGACTGCGATCACATTGTCATGGGCGATTCCTACGACCCCACAGTCTCGCTGACATTGCGTGGCATCGCGCCCAAGCTGTACCACGTCCACGGCGAAGACGTCCTCTCAGCAGGTCTGATGGCTCTAGTCATTGACAGGCACGCTGCAAGGGCGAAGGAGATCAGGAAGACTCGCGTGACGGGGATCGATGATGCGCACTCCAAGATCGCTGGGGTATGCTTCGTTTACCGTCTGAAGCTCGCAGATCCCGCGATGCTAGGTAGAGTGCGAGGCCTGCTTCACGGCAACCCGCGAAAGCCGCCGACGATCAACATGCCCACCTCGTTGAGCATTCCCACGCAGTCGTGGACTCGGTCAAAGGAACGGCTGAATCATGAGCTCACCGATACAGGACGTCACGGCCTCAAGCCTTTCAACCTGCGCTTCCAGATCGATCGATTGGCAAGGAACGGCATTCTTCCACCGACGCGGGTCCTAGAGCTGCTGCCGTTCATCGACAGACTACACAGCAAGTACGGAACCGAGACCACATGCTACGCACTCTCTCGCTTCAACAGACAGATGCCACAAGCCGGCCCAGATGTCGAGGCGGCACAAGTCTCGCTGCACGCCCTGGAGGAGTTACTAGAGGATTGCTGCAGTTACAATGAGCATGCCGGGAACAGTCCGTATGAGCTAAACAAGCGCCATGCCCATATCAATCTCATCCACAAGGTCATTGTGACACCGACAGGCGTTCGTACACCCATGACCGCCACCCTATGAGATCATTTGAGACACTTGCTGACCCTGACACTCGTTGCTTCCAGACTTATCTCGAGGGCCCTGAACCAGAGCCCACGAATCGCGTGCTCCGCAAGTACGCAGATCAGACCGACAAGTTCATCCGAGTGCTGTTCCAGGACGAAGACGGCAGCTCCGTGCGTTACGATCCACGCGCCTCTCAGGAGATCATATACCACATCCGGTTCAAAGGGGCACTCAACGGGACGATCAACATCGCCGGCGAGGGCTTCTCCTTCCTCGGCTTCTCACACTCCAGTCTCCGCAGTCAATCATGCTGGTTCATGGCACCCGTGATCAGTCTTGGCCTGGAGTACGCACCACAGGTCATCAAGAAACTAGGAGACTTCAGTCACATCCGGACGCCGGCCAAGTGCGCAGCCAGGATCGGGCAAGCCTTCACGGACACCACGGCATCCGTTTCCATCCACGCTGGAGAGCAAGGGTCGCTGGGTGTGGTGGAGCGCAATGGTCGAGACTTCTCGGACGGCGTCGGAACGCTCTCCCGCGCGCTGCTCGAGAGCGTCTGGAGGGTGTACGGCAACCGGCAACAGCTGAAGCCGACAGCCCTGCAGATTCGCTACAAAGGTGCGAAGGGGATGGTGTCGCTCGACTCGCGCTTGACCGGCAAGCGCTTGCTGCTGCGCTCGAACATGGAGAAGTTCTCCGGGTCGGACTCGCAAGTACTGGAGATCTGCGGCGCGGCATTCCGGCCGCTGCCAATGGTGCTTAACCGGCAATTCATCAAGATCCTTGAGGATCTTGGAATCGCCACAGAGTGTTTTCTTCAGCTTCAGACCCACGAGGTGGACAAGCTGCGGTGTATGCTGACCTGTGCCGCCAATACTGCGAGCTTGATGGAGACGCTGGAATTGAGTAAAGCTCCTCGGGTACCCGAGCTCATCAACTCGCTCGACGAGATAGGCTTTGACTATCACAAAGACCATTTCCTTTCGGGTGTGGTGGAAATGGCGGTCGTCAGCCGCTTGCGCGACATCAAGTATCGCGGCCGCATCACAGTTGATCAAGGCGTAACTCTGTACGGTATCATGGACGAGACCGGCTTCCTACAAGACGGCGAAGTCTACGTTGTCACCGAGAAAGGACCCGAAGGTGGCCGGCGCGAGATGATCCGGAACAGAGTTGTCATTACACGCTCGCCTGCGCTCCATCCTGGAGACGTGCAGATCGTCAACGCGGTTTCCGTGCCCGGCAACTCACCCTTGAAGCAGTTGTCCAACGTGGTCGTGTTCAGCCAGCACGGCGCCCGCGATCTCCCGAGCCAGCTGAGCGGAGGCGACCTTGATGGAGACATATACAATGTCATTTGGGACGAGCGCCTGGTACCACAGCAGGCTTTCGAAGCCGCGGATTACACAAAAGTGGTACCGCTTGAGCTCGACCGGGACGTGACGCCGCAGGATATGAGTGACTTCTTCGTCACGTTCATGGTAAGGAGCTGATATGTGCCGTCCGGGATGGAAGACGTTCGCTGACATCCCCACCCTCTTCTTCCAGGAGACCGACCAATTGGGCATGCTGTGCAACATCCACATGCAGCTTGCTGATCAATTAAACGACGGCACATTCAGTCCCGAGTGCATCCAGCTGGCGCAAATGGCGAGCGTAAGCGAACCGAAAGGTGCAACCCTTGGAAGCTGTCCAACAGATCTGCTGACCCCTACATTCATCCCTTCAGACAGCGGTCGACTACAGCAAGACCGGCATTCCCATTGACATAAAAGAGTGTCCCAAGTACGATCGGTGCCGTCCAGACTTCATGAGTCCGTCGCCTCGCATGGTGGTGTCTGACCAAGGCTACATGGACTTGGAAGAAGCCGACGACGGGGACGATGAAGCGTTCGAAGGGCTGGACACCGAGCGCCGGCCGTATCGCTACTACGAGAGTCAGAAGGCCCTCGGACACCTCTACCGCGCAATCGACGAGCGCCAGTTCCTCACTTCCATCAAGAGCCGGCATGGCCCCCTCACGTCACCGGGCGGCACCCCATCGACCATCCTACCGGACCTGCTCAAGCACGTCTTGCGCTACGCTCATACCAACCTCGTCCAGTACTCGCACGCCCTCGATCACGCCCGCGAGGTCCGCCAGAGCTATGACGAGAGCCTGCTGGCCATCATGTACGACCAGTGCCCCGTGTCGCACGCCTGCCTCGCCGAGCAAGAGGTCTTCGCCGGCACGATCCTCGGCCGTCAGGGCGGCGCGCAGGGCAAGCCGCTGCGGGAGCTCAGCAAGGTCATGCGCGAGCGCTTCGAGCAGGTCGCCGAGTACGCCGTCCAGCGCATCATCAAGGGCGATCAGACAGAGGTTATGCAGGGCGTAATCGCCGCCGCCGCTGGCCTGCTGGAGGAGCAGGAAAAGTACGACGAGCGCGAGATCGAGGCCTTCCCACGTTCCATCGCGTGTCTGCAGGTCGCGGTCCTGGAGCGTGGATGGAACGACAGGCAAGCGGGCGAGCTCAAGAGTTTCGGGTACATCGCTGCCGGGGTGTGCTTGAGGGAGTGGCGGCGGTTCCTGATCACCACGTTCGGGGTGCGCAGTCTGCCGAGGGTGTGAGAGGTGGCGGAGGCACTCGATGGCTTGGGGTGGACGTCAACGGTGTGCAAGAAAGCCTCTCATGGCATCTAGAACTGGGCAATCAAGGTCACGCAGGGCATATCGCGCACCCTCATGATTCACGGGATGGCACTGGGAGATGTATCGAGTCGATATCAATCCTCCTCCATCGCAGCATCAACGGCTTACGGCTAGCTCCTCCCGACTTCAGACTAGCAACTGCATTAGGTGTTCTATCGTCCGTGTCAGCTGGCATTGTGTGATGGAGTTCACAGGGAAAGGCAAAAGATGATCGTGAACTGCTTGATAACCCGTTCGATGGACCTGTATCAGTAGGCAGGCTATGCGAGTGCAAACAAGAGGCGCAAAAAGCTGATGTGAAGTATGATATCTTTCAATTGCTATGCACTACATAAGATTGCTACCTTGAGGGGCCACCACAAAGGTATCCTCTTCCGCGGTGACTGCAACGAAGCACGTCCGATGGCACTGTACAAACGCGTCCAATACCAAACCCCATAAACATATGCGAACGCTCAAATCTATCCTGTAAAGCTTCCAAAAGGTGCTCGATCCAATAACGATTAATATGTTGTAGAAGGGAGAGAGGCAGTACCAACACCGGCCAAGGCGAACAGGCACTGCTTTGCTCCCAGGCGCGTGCGGGACCAAGAAGTCCAAGCACCTTAGGCCCAAGGTGATCAAGACCCATCGGCGCCCGCAGCGTGTCGAAGTCGAGAGCGGGAAACAAAGAGTGCAGTGCTCTATGCCGACCAGTCAAGGCCTTGCCTGATGAGCTTGCCGAGCATCTCCGCGTGCGGCTCCTTCATCATGGAGAAGTGGTTGCCGCCCATGACGCCGTACGACATGTTCTTGGGGTCGCACAGCTGGCCCCAGCCATTGTCACCGAAGTCGGTGCGGTGGTTGAGGAGCCACTTCATGGGCGCCGGGTCCTCATCCTCAGCCGGCGGCGGGCGTGGGTCACCCGGGTTGCCGGCCACACCCTCGCGGCACCAGATGGCGTATGTGGGCACATCACCAATGGTGGGCTTCGGGTCGTAGTCGGAGAGTTGCTTGATGGCGGCGGCGAAGTGAGGTAGCAGCCACTTGGGTGTCTTGTTTGGGTCACCCGTGCCGAGGAGGCCGATCTCGTTGAAGAAGATGTGGAGGCGGGTCGGGAGAGGGTCAAGGTTGACGGGACAAGGTGAGTCGAGCAGCAGAAGCTTCTCGACCTTGTCACCTGCCGCAAGCAGTGCCTGTGCAACAGCGTATGCAAGCACACCACCGGCAGACCAACCGCCGATGATGTAGGGACCCTTGGGTTGGCGCCGCCTGATCTCTTGAAGGTAGACGAGGGAGATGACCTCGATGTTGCACTCCCACTTGGTGGGATCCTTCATAAAGGGGCAGTTGAGGCCGTAGGCGCAGGTGTCGGGGCCGATGTTGGGGATAGAGACGTAAGAAGTAGCCGAGCCGGAACCGTCGGGGAGGAAGAAGATTTTCTTCGTCGCGACCTTCGGGTTGCCTTGCAGGAGAACGGAGGTGGCGTTGGGGAAGGACGAGATGTCGGTCTTGTTAATTCGCGCCAGCCGTGCGGAGACCTCGTTCATGTCAGCCGGCTTGGATGGAGACGAAGAGGAGGCCTTGGGCGCCGCAGCCTTGGGAGCTGCTGGCCTAGACTTGGTGGAACGCATACCGAGAGCATCTTCAATGTCCTTGATCGTGGGGTTGGTGGTGAGGAAGGTGCTTGGGAGATCGACACCGGTCTTCTCGCGAAGCTCGCCGAGGATGGTCAAGCTCATGAGAGAGTCCATGCCCATCTCAGCGAGTTCGGCGTCATCGGTAACCTCGGAGATATCAACACCCATCTCCTGAGCGACGACGTGACGTGCGAGGCTCACGTCCCCAATGTCAGCGGGCATCTCCCGGGTGGGCGAATCAATCTCGGGCTTGCCAGCGTCACTGGGCGCGGAGCTCGGTGCGGAACTGGCAGGGGTTGAGATGTCCTCCATCGGGGTGGGCACATCGCTCTGCGGGATGGAGTCCTCATCGGAGTCTTCCTCCTCGGCAGATGAGGCGGCGGCACCGTTGTCGAACTGGGTGAAGTACTTCTTCATCTCACCCACGGTCGGGTAGTCTGTGAAGAGCGTCGAGCTGATCTCGAGGTCGAGGTCTTCGCGGAAGATGGCGGAGATGGTGAGGGAGAGGAGCGAGTCGACGCCGAGATTCTCAAAATGAGCGTCATCGACCAGCTCAGCCTCGTCCACCTCGGTCTCCTTCGACAAAATCTTCATGACCTTGCTGACGAGACCACCAGAAGCCTTCTTCGGCGGGGCTGCCTTCTTGGGCTTGGGCGCAGCCTTGGCTACTGGTGCAGGGGCAGCCTTGACGGGAGCCGGAGCGGTCTTGATGGGTGCCGGTGCACGGGGCGCAGGTGCTGGAGCGGAGGCGGCGATGGCCTTGGGAGCGGCGGCAGGCGTGGCAGCGGAGCCCTTGTTCGGAGGCAGGAAAGTGTTGAGCACCTTTCGCGGAATCTGCTGGAACTTGATGCCCTCGCAGACGGCGACGATCTCGTTGCCCTCCATGATGTACACATCACCCTTGGAGATGTTGCCCGGCTGCGGCTGCATGCGGACGTAGTTCTTCAGCTTCATGCCGGCAACGAGAGGGCGAGAGAACTTCATGGCGCCCCAGCCATGGGACACGTAGACGTTCTGCTCGGAGTCGAGAAGGTCGGACGCGTTGACGATGAAGCCGGAGATGTGGCAGGCGCCGTCGATGTGGTACGGCGGGCAGTAGAAGTCACCGTCCTCGGGCTTGGTCGGGAAGTCGAGGGTAGCAGAAGCCTCCGTCTGGCCGCTGGCGAGGACAACCTCAGCCATCGCCCGGTACTTGTCTTCGTAGCTGACAAGCGCCTTGAATAGCTTGTAGGCCATGCCGCGCTGCACCTTGTGGGCACCGCCAGTGAGGGTCTTCTGGTTCAAGAGCTCCATCTGGGCCTGGACCATGTAGTTGTAGCGAGACCACTCCTCGGCCCAGGCGGCCTTGTCCTCGAACTTGATCGTGCAGAAGGCATGGTCTTGCAGCTTCTGGCCGTTGGGCTTCACGCTGCTGAACACGAGCTTCGCGGTGCCCTGGTCCAGGTCGGCAGTCGCCTTCATCTGGATGTGCTGGCCCTCAGCCGGCTGCGGGATCTGCGCAATCAACGGCTTCGGCACCTCCATGTTGCACACGTTGAGACCGGGCACCTCCTGACCAGGTCGCAGCTGCTTGTAGATGTAGTCGCCGACGGTGAGAGCCATGTCCGCGTAAAGCGAGGACGGGCAAAGTGCGGCGTTGTTAACCATGTGGCCGCAGACGACCGGGTACAGCTTCGAGTCAGCCAGGCTGCTCTGGATGGTGACAGAGGCGGTCGAGCCATCGAACTCCTCAGCAATGACCTTCTGGCACGAAGTGGAAAGTCGCTTGGCCGGGATGGCGACGGCAGGAGCGGCAGCGGCAGGTGCACCAGCAACCTCCTTGATGACCTCGACCACCTTCGGCGCCTCACCCTTGGTGAGCGTCCAGTTGTTGGTGTAGTCCAACCAGTACTTCTTGTTGTCGAAGGAGTATGTCGGCAGCTCGAGAAGCTCCTGCGCGTTGTTGAACTCGCGGTGGTACTCGTCGAAGTTGATGTAGACACCAGCAGTCGAGAGCGTGCACAGGCTGGTGGCAATGGTCTTCCACGCATCCTCGCCGCGGCGAAGGGATGGCGCAGTGACAGTGGCGCCGATGGATGCCTTGACCATGCCAGAGCAGACTGGGTGGGCACCGACCTCGAGCCAGGCGGTCTTCTCATCAAAGGTCTTGGACTTTTGGCCGCTGGTAAGGGCGGTCCAGAAGTTGACAGTCTCGCGGGCGTGGCGGGCCAGGTAGGCCGGGCCGATGATGCCAGCGTCACGGATGATCTCGCCCTCGAGGGGAGAAAGCACCGGGACGGAGGGCTTGTTGAACGTGACCGACGAGGCGATGGCCTTGAACGGCTCCAAGATGGGGTCGACCTGGGCGCTGTGGAAGGCGAATGGCACGTTGAGCTTGGTCGCCTTGAAGCCCTTGGAGGTCAAGGTCTCGTTGGCGGCAGCAACGATGTCCCCTGAGCCGCACAGAACGGTCTCCTCGGGGCCGTTGATGCAAGCGATCTCGGTCATCTTGGATCCGAGAGTGTTGCGGATGGCCTCGGCGCTACCCTTGACGGCCAACATGCCGTGGGTGTGGGGAGTGCAGTCGCGGACCAAGAGCTCGGCACGGCGACCGACCAGGAGCACCATGTCGGCAGCGGAGATAACGCCAGCGACGTGGAGCGCGGCATACTCGCCCAAGCTGTGGCCAATGACCGCAGTCGGGGTGATGCCCCAGGAAGCCCACATGCGTGCGAGAGCGACCTGGATGCAGGCCATGCCCAGCTGCACCTTGACCGGAGACAAGGTCTGCACGTCGGTGCCATCAAGGAGCTCGAGGAACGACGGCAGACCTTGCATCGTGGCAAGGTGGTTCAGCTGGTCAATGTCGTCGCGGAAGGTCTTCAAGTCCTGGTAGAGCTTCTGGCCGAGGCCAGTGTACTGAGACCCCTGGCCAGTGAAGCAGAAGGCAACCTTGGTCGGGACCATCGCCACCGGACTGTACGACTCCTTGACATGAGACTGGAGCGCATCGCCGGCCTTGCTGATCTGGTCCAGTGTGAACGCCACACGGTAGTTGTGCTGGATGCGACGGGCAGTCAGCGTGTAGGAGAACGACGGCAGGGTGGTATCCGGGTGGTCCTTCAGGTACTGCTGGATGTTGGTGATGTTGCGCTTCAGCGAGGCAATGGAGCGAGCAGTGACCGTGATCGGCAGGGTGCTGCGCGGGTCTTTGCCAGTGGGCGCCTCCTTGAGAGGGGCATCCTCAACAAGCAGTGCAGTGTTACCACCGGCTGCGGAGAAGTTGTTGAGGAAGACGCGGCGCTTCTCGGCACCCTTGCGAGGGAAGGGCACCTCCTTGGTGGAGATGTGGACGTTGCGGTCCTTGAGATCGGCCGGGAAGGTCTTGTTGATCTCGCCCTTGATACCGACGTTGGCCGGAATCTTCCCGTGCTTCAACATGAGCAGAACCTTGGTAAGCGAGTTGATACCGGAGGCCGCCTCGGCGTGGCCGACGTTGGCCTTGATCGCGCCCAAGTGGATGGTCTGCTCCGGCTTGCGCTGACGGTGGCGCGGCGCGAACACGTTGGTGACGGAGGTCATCTCGATACCGTCACCAGCCTGGGTACCGGTTCCGTGCATCTCGACGTAGCTGATCTCGTGAGCGTCGACACCCGCGTTGGCAAGCACGCGCTTGTAGAGGAACTCCTGCGCACCCGCGTGGGGGTGCGTGATAGAGACAGCCTCAGCAGAGTGGTTGGTGGCAGCGCCGAGGATGCAGCCGAGGATGTTGTCCTTGTCGGACACGGCATCCTCGTAGCGCTTCAGGATGACGGTACCGCAAGAGTCGCCTCGGCAGTAGCCATCGGCGGCATTGTCGTAGGTCTTGCAGGAACCCGTCTTGGACAAGAACTGGCCCTTGGAAAGACCGGAGAAAATGTCGGGGTTGGTCAGGACGTTGAGGCCACCGGCGCAGGCAGTGTCGCAGTCGCCAGCCCACAAGGAGGTGCAGGCAAGCTGAATGGCAGCGAGCGAGGACGAGCAGGCAGTATCGACGGAGTACGACGGGCCGGAGAACTTGAAGTAGTAGTTGATTCTGCCGGGAGCGAAGGCGCGCACACCGCCCGTGATGTAGTAGGTGTCGACGTTTTGCGCTGCGTTGATCTCACGCCAATCGTCGGAGGTCTGACCGTAGAACGTACCAACGCGGTGGAGCTTGGTGGAGGGAGTCCGGTTGGGAACGTACCCAGACATCTCCAAGGCCTCGTAGGCAGTGACGAGGGCAAGGCGACCCATGGGATCGGTCTGCGCAGCCTCACGAGGAGACATGTTGAAGAAACGCGGGTCGAAAAGACCGGGCTCGTCGATGAAGCAGCCGAAGGGGGTATGGGACTTGTTCTTTCCCTTGCCGGACGGATCGCAGTGGACATCAGCGTCGAAGCGATCGGCCGGGATCCTGCGGTGGACGTCCAGACCCTTCATGAGCAGGTCCCAGAGCGCCTCGTGGTTGGCAGCGTTGGGGAAACGACCAGCCATGCCGACAATGGCGATCTTGTCGTTCTGCGTGCGACCCTTGGTGCTCTCAATGTGCTCGTCTTCCCACGAGGTGTGGTCGACAGTGGACACATCGGACTTCCCGCCAGCCTTGAGAGCCGAGACGAGGCTGTTGGCAACGTTGCTGATGCCGATGGCGAAAATCTTCGCCGGCTGCTTGTTGGCCGTCATCTGAGCAACAGTCTCCTCGAGCAGATGGTCCCAGCGGACCGGCTTCTGCAGCATCTCGGACAGAGCGATCTTGATGAGCTCGAGCGCGTTCTCGGCGATAATAGGCTTGCCGGTGGATGAGGAGTGGACGGCAGACACCGGCTTGTACTTCTGCAGCTTCTCGGAGGTCTCGGTATCGAGAATCTTCTTGAAGTCGGCTTCAGTGTAGATGTGCGCGGCATGGTAGGGGCCGTACACCGGGATCGGGACGCGGTGGTTCTTGGCGAACGCAGGGGACTCATCAAAGAAGCGGTTGACAATGGTCGGCGGACCAGAGAGAGTAATGGCCATGACGGAGACGGCGGAGATGTAGATCTGGCTCGAAGCCTGAATGCCCTTCTCCTTGTGCCATGCGTTCAAGGCCTTCTTAGCAGCCTCCTCGTTGGTGCCGGTGACAATGGTCGACCACGGTGCATTCTCCTCTCCGACTTGAGAGAGGGCGGCGCGGGCGACTTCGACCACAGATCCGGAGCGGAAGGAGATGCGGACGTAGTCGACCGCCAAAGCCACAAGCTCTTGAACGTTCGTTGCGGAGACCACCGCGCATGCTGCGACAAGGCCAGTGCAGAGACCCAGGGCACGAGTGTTGTTAGCCACCGGAAGCTCTCTCGGGTGGTCGCTGAAGTAGCCGATGTAGTGGCCGAGCTGGGCAATTGTGACGAAGGCGGACTCCAGCATGGGCACCTTGACACCCTTCTGATAGTAGGCCTCCTTCAGGTCGTTGACCGTGAGGAAGTCCGGGATCACGTCCCGCTGGCTACGCGGGAGCGCGCGGACCTCCTCGCGGAGGGCGAGGGACACTCGCTCGACGAAGCTGCGAACGAGTGCATTCTCCTTGCGGAGGACGAGTTTGTGCAAGAGCTGGTATTGCTCCGCGGTCTGATCGCCGAACAGGAGGACGTTCGACATGGTGAAGTTCCTTCTCTTGTTCCGCTCAGAAAAGATCGGGGTCTTGGGTATATGGCGATGGAGGTGCGGAATCGGCTTCTGTTCGCAAGTCCAGGTAGGAGTCGACCGTGTTGGCTAGACACGGAGGGGCTCGAGTGATCGGTGGACGCTGAGGGAATGGATGAAGGAGACAGAGACTCTCGTAGCAGACCCTGACACGGATGCAGACAGCAATGAAACGCTGGAAGGTGTAGGAGGATTGTTCAGGCAGGTGGCTAGACTGACTGGAACAACAGAAGGGGAGAGAGATGGATGATGCTACCTGGACGAGTGTACCGCCTGGGCATTATGTATCGGCGGCAGCCCACGCTGATGGACCAGGGGTTCGCCTGCTACACCCATCGGGCAGTGGTCCCCAGCACGCCTGGATAGCGGATGCAGTCAGTGCTCCACGAAAGGAGAATTGGCCACTAGGCCCCACTGCGCCTAGACGCGCTATTCATAGGGCAGGAGACGGGCGCGGCGGTAGCTTGACGATTCTGGGAACGATGAGGTCGGCTCCCCGAGCGATCCGTGCCCTGGAAGTGCTGGGCGGTTTGACTTTCTTGCTTCCACTTCGCCACCCCTTTCCGATCGACATGAGCGTGCCGTGGATTTGATGAGAGTGGACATCCAGCAAGGCAACGTGCAGCGTCCGTCTGCATTACGGTGTCGCACCACATCGTCACTACTGGTAGCACTGCCAAACGTGGCCCGCGGCCTCGTGGCCGGAATCGGTACCAACTCAGTGGCTACATGTACTGTACGTGCTTACCAAACAATAATGTACTGAGGCTGGCTGCAAGAAGTAATCGAAGTACTTGACTCGCTCAATCGGACACGGGTTACCATCTCTCTGTCGTTATCGTTGCAAGATGTTTCGACGCACGATCGAACAGACATCATCACGGCTACATTATCCAGCAGTCGATGCACCATCTTCGTGCATACGAACATGATACCTCGGCCATGGCACATGCTTTACATCCGCCAACTGGTAGAACAATGAAACAGGTGCTATTCCTGGCGAACGGGCCTCTCAGCCTTGTTCGGAGCAGCCCGTGGGAAGGAGTACTGCTACCTTAGTAACCTCACCGACCTCCGTCTGCAAGCAGCGCTCGTGTGCGATGTTTGCGGCTATACAGCCCCAGCACGCAGGGCGAGGCTGGACCTGGGGGCTGGGGGAGTCTGACATGCATGCCACTACGCAAATACGTGCATTCAGCTTGCCCCCAGGACACAGCTTCCGTGCTCTAGCATCGTCTCCCCCATCCAAATAATAATGGGCCCATCATCTCCTGTCTATCGCGACTCCATGTCCATCGCGGTCTGGATCTTGGATTGCGGCAAGCGGCTTACAACAGAGGGCCATTTGGCGTGAGACGCTGGGACAACCTCCCGGCCCGATACGCGGGTAGACGGACAGGCCCGTACCGCAATCGATAGTGCACCTCGATCTCTCTGATGCTGGACTGACGTTATCACCAACTCGAGTGGGAACACGGCGAGGATGGGGAGCGGAATGTGGCATCACGACTCGAACAACCCCATCTCACATTGACATCAACCTCACATCGACTCCGTCCACGCCCGCGGATCCAATGCATCGTGGCTCGCCGTGCATCATCATCAAGCCGGTTGATATCTCCCGAGATGACGCTTAGACCGGATCAAGCCACAGGACGTGCGCCTGCTTGTACCACTGGATCTGCGCCGCTCACAGATTGGCGAGAGTGATCGCCGAGATACAGTTCGCCGGTGATTATCGTCCACCACCTCATCATCCACACCACCCATCATGGACCCGAGATTTTGCACCAGCCTCGACATCCCTGGTGGATTTGCTCCGGTTGGGTGCGTGCCTGCATGGGCTGCTCTCCGGCTTCGTCCAGAAGGGCCCACGGTGCGCCATAGCTGCCGTCCATGATGTCCACATCCTGCAGGGGTGCCATGAGGCGCGAAAATGTCGCGAAGATTCAGATCTGCCCGGCTCGACGCCTGCGGTGATCCATGTTCGATGGTGGCGGAGACCCTCAACCCTTCAGATAGCATAGGCCTTGAGTTGCCGCTTGAGCAGTACGGAGCCACAGCCGCGGATCCATCCACCTCACACCCATGGTTGAGGATCTCAAGGGGTCCGTTGGCTTCCGCGACTGCTTCTGGTAGATTGTGTCGACGCTAAAAGTATTGCCGTCCAAGCTCGATATCGTGTTCGCACTACGATGGTCGACTTCATCTATAGGGTCGTTCAATGATGACAAGACCACCGGAATCTGGTGAGGTCTTTGATTCGTGCTCTAGGCTCGGCTTCCACGCCGATGGTCTCAGGGGAAAACAGCCAATGCGAAACTTGCATGTGATTATTGATCGATCCACACCCTGGCGATTGGCTGACCGCATTACGGAGGTATGGACAACCTCGAACGGCCTTCGTCGGCATACTCTTACGACTGATGCAGGAGACTGCACCTGACCAATGGCCGGACGCTACAGCAGATCCGACACAATGCGAGAGACAGGAGCCCGGGTTGCGAATGTTGACACACAACGACATGGTCTCTTGCAGGAAGGCCGAAACTGAGCAAGCTTTGTTTCTCGGCCGGCGCTGACTACTACGCTCAACAGATACGTGGTGCGGTTGGAGCGTGAGTACCCTGCCTCATACTGCCACCAAGATCATTCGGCAGCGATCAGACGACATCATGACCCAGATGATGGATGACAAGCCTATTCGATGCAGCGACACTATCATACACGATGATGCAAGGCGCCAGCATCGGCGTGGACACCGCACCTCGAGCCGCCGTGACGATCATCCTCGATAACATCATTCCAATTCCTCCATTGTCCTGTCGTGCTGCCATGTATTCCCGACCTGGGTTCACGGAAGTAGTGACGGCGCAGGATCACTGGATCCCAATTCCGCTCGCTCGAAGCAACCTGCACCTACACGTATGTGCAAAAGGCTCACAGGCCGGACTTCTTGGAGCGACTGCAATGAGGCAATGTGGGAGGTCGCGTCTCGTGGCCCTTGGTGTCAATGTTCCTCTACAGTACAGAATCTTCACATCCGTGGCGCGTTCGGAGGGCAGGACGCAGACGGATGCCAGAGGTGGACAGGTGATTGCGCCGAGATCATTTCCTTGGCTTGAGCTTGGGACGTCACTCATGTCCCATCGATGAACCTCCAAAGCACAGAAGGTGGGTGCAATTCGTGTGTGACTACAAACGCGCACTCGGTGTGCACATGCTGGTTCGGGTCGCCTGAGCACTCCAACATCCAACAATGTAGGGTCAGATCGGCGTGCACATACGGCTTGTTATACCCTAGGCGGAGTCCCAGTGTCTAAGCAGCCACGACGTACCCTCGCAAGCGTCGTGATCGATACACGGACGCCTGGGACCAAAACGATGGTGTCTGGGTCATGAGCGTCGATGGCTCCTTGCGCAGATCGCCGGAGTGCCATGCGCCATCACACCGAGTCAATACTGTCGTGTCACCGTCCAGCTAGGGCATTCCCAAAGCAGCGGCACGTATTCGTGCGCCTCGCGCGAGCTGTGCAACCGGTCCACTACTGAATGGACTGCCGGATGACCACATCGTCGGGATGCGCCTTCGATGCCGTACAACCTCACGGATCGGTTTTTATTTCCCTAGCGTCGAGATTCTTCCGCGTTCCATGGAAGAGTTCGCACGCGATGACAGCGGGTATATGCATGCGGTGCCGCCACGGCTTTGGCTGTGATATCACACCGGTGCAGTGGTCGGCGGTGTTGGCGGGAGTTGTGTTGGGTCTGAGTGGCTCATACTGATGTGGGGGCGACACGCACCGCGTGGCACACAGCAACAGTCGACCGCTGCATTGTCACGATTGCGAGGGTACGCCAGGGCGGCACGGGAAGCAGGGAGACCTCCAATGAAGGAAGTCGATGCTGCCTGCCTTCGTGTACAGCAGGGGTATTGATCATCATCAGCATAGACACTCTCCATGTCAAGTTCAGCCAATAATGCCTGTAGCACTCCTCAATAGTATACCTAGGTGCGGCCTATTTCAGATCTCCAGATTCCAGGATCGCGCGACTGACTGATGAGGGGCAAGAGCAGCTGCAGCTGTTCCAGGCCAGTAACCTGCAACGACTTGCAGTACCAGTATTGTCGGGACTGAATCGGGCATGCTCCCTGCGCGAGGACAGGGATTGACCACAGCCACACTCCTGCAGGGCTGCCGAGTCCAGGGCGTTCGCGTGCCTGAACGAGCAAGGACTGCGCCGCAGCACGCCAAGCTCTCCTCGCTTCCCTCTGTATAGGATGAGCTGTCGTCAGGTCAGCTCTACCGAGTGTGAGGTGGAGGAGTGTCCGTCGCCGCGAGCCTGCAGGTCCGGGTGCTGGCCTCACATAGTTGTGAGCTGACCGCGATCGGTAAGGTAACGGCTTCCTCGCGTCTGGATGACCAGCCTTCGCTCTGGTGATTCGTCACCAGTGAAGCGAAGGTGACAGGGAAGGGGTTGATCAAGCGACGTTCGTCAAGCAGAGCAATGTTGAAGGTGCATCTTCCCGTGGAAAGGCTGGCGGGCGCAGCGACGGACCCAGCGATGTGCTTCTTTCGCCCGTTGTTGAGTGATCCAGATATCCATGTGCAGGCGCGTGCGGACTTGTTGTCGAGCCGTGCGCTTGATCCTGCCATCCAGAAGAGAGCTGTGGCTGGCAGTTGAATGGTCGGAAGCGGAAATGGCTGGAAGCGAACGGCTGTGTCGTTGTTTGACAGACGACAATCAGGCGACGAGGGTCCGCCTCGTTACTCGCTCCGCCATGACAAGCCTTCCTGGCGTCGACCTTGTGCGCGGATCACGAACCTGGGCCATGCTGCTAGAACGTCGGAGCTCATCACGTCCCGCCATGCATACATGTATCGGTGCGTCTCTCACCCACATGAATGAAAGCGCCACTTGACCGGGCCAGCTTTGCGCTCATCCTCGCTTCAAGGCATCTCTGCGATAGGAGCCGGGAGGTTGGATTGCTAACGTACTTGCCTGCTGCTCCCCTCGTCCTTCGTCAGGTTCCCAAGGAAGTTTCGTTGCCGTGGTGAGCGGCGGTGACGTCCGCGCGCAGACTCTCGACACGGCGGGGACATGATGAGTCAACCTCCCGCCCAAAGAATGTGGTGATGTATAGCGTGAGCGAGCCTACCCAGGCCCCCCCAGCAGTGTCTGAGATGTAGGCTTTTTCGCCGCGGACTCAGGTCCGACTCGAGCAGGCGGGAACATTATTACTCGACAGACTCTTGATGATGAATGATGAGGTCCACAACATTTACTTCACCCTACGGACTGTGGGTCGGCGGGCGCGGGTTCAAGGGCTGATGATGAGAAGAGGCTCTCGGAGGGATCGCCGCTGCCAGGCCCCTCTCTCTCACGGCAATAATCATGATAATCAGGGAGGAGAGTGGGCTGACCGCCCTGAATTGGGCAGCGATAAGGCGGCGCTACCTTACCATTGTGCCTACCCTTTCGAGCGGAGGAAGCGAAGGCGAGACAGGAGAGGACGCATGTAGAGACCGGTTCGAGCAGTCTCAGGCCCTGAATCCTGCCGAAGCTTTCCAGTCCTCGGGCAAGCTCTCGTCCCATCCACGTCAATCACGGAACACCAACCATGTCATTATTAGTGATCCGCACGCTGCGTACGCAGCCGGCATGATGATGGTGAGCTTACCAGGCCAGCTCTCCAAATCGCATCGTACTGTATAAGCTCCAAACGCACAAGCGGCAGATATGTTCCGAGCGCGACGCTCTCGCGGGAGATCTACTGGTCGTGCGGCGAGGAGAACGAGCGGTCCGTGGAGGACGGAGCAGTAGTAGGAGGTAGGGGCTAACGGCAGATCCAGAGATCCGCCATTGGCGCACCGTCGTTCCGCTTCGCATTGTGAGATGCGCGCTGCGGTGGCCGATTGGCTTTATCGGGGGCTTCGCTCACGGCATCGCACCAGCAGTGTCAGATGCCAAGTGGAGGTCGCAGATGGGGACTACCTGGAGATTAGTGCGCAGCCTCACACTGATTAGGGGACATGCGTGAAATCCCCTGTCTTATTCAATGGACGCACTGTCACTACATGTACTTGCCATGTGACGGTGGCAATAATAAACTGCCTCTCCCCGTGGGCGGTGGTCGTCGTGCACCCATCGGGCCACCCGCGAGTCGATCAAGCAACTTCGACGCACGCATTCGGCCGGACCAAGGCGGGCTAGGGGAATACTGTATCTGGCTGCCACGCAGCTCCACTGAAATAGCCCGCTGCAGGAGCAGGGGTCGGCAGGGTCTGCAGGGATCGCCCCTGCACGACCTCGAGATCGGGTGGAGCACGATGGCGTCGACGAAATGCTCCGGTTGGGCGAGGCGGGTCGAGCAAGGCGAGCGGCATCGTCGCGGTGGCAGAATCAAGATACTGAGATCATGGATGATGGGCGCGGGCGCGATTCGTTGCACCAGCGCTGCCGTCCCTATCATCGCAGCCAACGAGGTGTCGAGATGCTGCGAGGGGAGGATCTGCAGCTGAGGACGACGACGACGATGCTCCCGCCCGCTCGCGACGCCCCCACTCCGCAACGCACCTGAGAGGCACCCGCCGCTCGCCCTTACTCCTCCTGCTTACCTACCGTGGTGGATTGAGCAGTGGTGTATTAGGCCGCCCCTCCCGCCGCTCGTGGGTCCGCGTCAAACTATTGCCCGAACCCATTGTTACCTTGGACGTCGGGCTGTTTCGAAGCCTCGCCGTCCGTCCTGCCGGCGATCCACGACCATGGTGTTTTGCACGTACTGCGGGCAGGCGTTCACGCGAGACGAGCACCTGGAGAGGCACATCCTCACGCGTGAGTCCCCCCGATGTGCCAGTGTCTGCCTCGGCGGGGCCGTGACGCTGACAGCTGCCATCCTCAGACACCAATGTCAAGCCGTTCAAATGCTTCACGTGTCACATGTCATTCGCGAGGCGGTGGGTTTGAGCCTTCGACGCCAACGGCGGCCGTGGGAGGGTTGGCTGATTCCCCGCGTAGCGACCTCCTCCAGCGACATTACCTCGTCCATGGCCGCGACCAGAACCAGGAACCGGTGCCGGCGGCCAACGGCATCATCCCCAAGTCGGCCGGACGCACGCCCATTGCCTGCAGCAACTGCGCCAAGACCAAGACCAAGTGCGACAAGAAGTTCCCTTGCTCGCGATGTGCGGGCCGCAACTTGCGGTGCACGCTGCGCCCGACCCGGCGATCCTCGAAGAACGCGGCTCGCATGGGGGTGCCGCCGGAGGGGGCGGTGGCCATCCCGCCGTACACCGAGCAGCTGGGCCCGCAGGCGGGGATGAACCCGCCGCCGCTGAACGGTAGCCCGCCGCAACAGCCTCACTCGCTGAAGCCAGCGGGCATGGTGGATGGCCTGGCGATGATACCGGAAGACAAGCAGACGGCCCCGGCCGTCCAGCCGGCCGTGGATGGGCCCCCGCAGCAGATGTTGGAGCATCCGACGAGCGATCCGACACCCGCACCACATGGCATGTCCCCTCCGATGCAGACTCCTGGCGTCTTCATGCACCAGACGCCGATGGCCGACTTCGAGCCGCGGGAAGGGTCGGAGGCGGCGTCCAGCCCTCGCTTCATGCTGGACTGGAGCCAGATGCCGATGCCGATGGCGTTTGATGGCATGGTCCAGCCGAGCATGATCATGCAGTCCGAGATGCCCTTCGATCCGAGTCTGATGCACTCGGCGCATCCGGGCGACGCGATGCTGGCCATGACGCCGAATCCCAGCCACAGCACCGCGCCGCTCATCACGCCCATCGAGTCGCCCAAGGTCCAACGCGCGTTCTCCGACCTGGAGATTGGCAGTTCGGCGGCGGCGTTCCACTCACGGCTGCGGACCTCGCTGAACTCCAGCTCGGAGATGCACACAGACATCGCGCCCATCATCATCGCGCAGGATGCGTGGAGTGTCTTTCGCTGCAACCCGACCATCCCGTCCACCTCCTGCCCCAAGACGGCCCGGCTGAATCTGGAGATGCTGGAGCAGACGCTGCGCAACCACGAGGGCTGGAGCACCTGGAGCCCGCAGTGGGAGGAGAGCGACTCGGCCGGCGGGGACCACCTCACCGTCATGCAGCTGCACGAGAGCACCCGGGACAAGCTCCTCGCGATCACGCAGAGCTTCCTGCACAAGGCGCTGGAGATCCACCGGGACCACAACCCGCACAACACCCCGCCGAGCAGCCTCCACTCCCCCAGCTCGCACAGCGGCTCCAACTTCGTCTTGCTGCCGCCCGCGCGCGTGCTGGAGTACTTCCTCCGGTCCTACTCCAACTCCTTCGAGCGCTACTACCCCCTCACCTCCCGCGGTGTGCTCGACGCCAACGAGCTGATGCACTGCTACAACGACCGCGCCGCGAGCCTGCTCGTCCTAATGATGATCGCGCAGGGCTCGATGAACATCCCATCGAAGGAGGCACGTATGCTCACCGGCGGGCTCACAGAAGCCTGCCGCATCTCTCTCTTCGACCTCATCGAGCGCAACGTCATCATGTCCGGCGACCCGATCGTGCTGCACTCGGCCCTGCTGTTCACCGTGCAGGCGGCGTGGAGCGGCGACAAGTGGCAGATGGACATCGCCATGGGCCAGCGCGGCATGTACTTTGCCATGTTGCGACACTCTGGCGTGTTAGAGCACCGCGCGCACGCGCCACCGGCGCCCGACCATCGGGCGAATACCGACCAGCTGTGGAGCGAGTGGATCCAGAATGAGAGCCGGAGTCGCCTCGTGTACTCGTGGGTGATGGTGGACCAGGACATGTCGCTATTCCATGACACGGCGCCCCTGTTCTCGGTCACCGAGTTCGCCGCGCCGATGCCGGACACCGACCGCCTGTGGCATGCTAAGAGCGCCGCGGAATGGTCGTCGATCTTCGAGCAGGTCCACGAGTTCTCCGGCGGGTACTCGTCCGTGGGGTCGGGTGCCCGGCCCCTATCCCTCCGCGACCTCTTCCGCCACTTCCTGGACGACGAGATGATCCAGCTGGGCATCGAGATGACGCCCCTGCAGATGCGCCTGCTGCTGCACCCGCTCCAGTCGCTGGTGTGCCAGTACAGCCAGCTCCTCAGCTGCTTCTCCGACACCCTCGGCAAGCGCAGCCCGAGCCCGCGCGCCATGACGGCGGCCTCGACGCGCACGCGCCTGGAGGAGGTGCAGGCGCTGCTGCAGCGCTGGTTCGACCTCGCCGAGCGCTACCTCAAGGCCAACCCGACGTGCGCGCTGATGCAGACGAACCTGATGCTCTTCCACCTCATCAGCCTCAACGCCGTCACCAACTTCCCCGCCATCGAGCGGCTCGCGCGCCGCGAGGCCTTCGACGGCACCTACGCGCACCTGGTCGCGACGCACAAGCGCTGCATCGCGGACGTCGAGGAGGCCGTCTTCCACTGCGGGCAGGTCTTCCGCCTCGTGCGCTCGATGCCGCGCGGCATCCGCCCGCCCTGGTGGGCCGGCGCCCTCTACCGCGTCGGCCTGATCCTGTGGACCGACAGCCTGCTGCAGCGGGACGCCGCGACCCCCACCGGCGACGGCCTGTTCCCCGTCCCCGGGCCCTCCTTCGCCATCGACGCGCTGCCGGCGGACCACCCGCTCATCGTGCGCTACCTCACCAAGCGCGAGGGCGTGCCGTGCGTGACGAAGCGCGACGGCGCGCAGATGCCCATCAGCCGCGCCTTCCCCATGCTGCAGCACTGCGTCGAGGTCATCGACGAGGGCGTCGCGACGCGCTTCTCCGACGGCATCCGGTCGAAGATCGAGCGGCTGTCCAGGGGATGATGATGATGATCACAAGAGGTGTGCGCGAGCGTGGGCGGTCTGACATGAGTGTCAGCTGCCAACCTTTCCAACGCGACGCCGGCCAATCATGCGCCGTCCGCGACCACCCACCACCAAACGCCGACGAATCAGATGACTGCCGCAAGCTCGGAGACAGCGCCGTCTGCTGTCCACGACGGTAAAAAGTAATGTGTATGATTGATTCCCTGGAAAGACAGCAATATTGTATTGGATGCGGCCAGTGTGATTAGCGAGGAGTCCTGGGTACATTGGGTTCCTGGGTATATTGGGGGTTCCTGTGAGCAGGCAACACACTACTGAGACCGACAGTTTCTCGGGAACGTAATGTATGGATGGGTCCTGGCACATACCGATCTGGCACCTGTAACGGCCTAGTGGTGAGAGCGAGCGAAGGCGCTTGGGCGGCTTTTATGTACATTGAGGTCTGCCGTGGGAGGAACAAGTAGCTCGCGACATGCGTCTATGGGTGGCTATCATATGTTCCTCGTCCGCTTAGCCTGTCGAGTGATCCGATGGGTATTGGTGCTGCTGCAGGAGTGGCCCCGTGCTCTACGGCCTTTCTCCTCTTCTCGCCGGCTGCGTTGATGGCCGGACCGGCTCCTCGACGGCCGCATCGTTACCCGAGAGCGCTGTACTACTGTGCATGTGGTAGACTAGGTGTCGGCCTTCGGCTCTACGCTCCGTCCTTGGATACGGGATCGCTGAGACATGCGCGGGACTACGCCAGTCCAGAAAATGTGGACTATGCGGCAGAGAAGCTGGCGTCCGATGACTTGCAGTCGTAGGCCGATGGGTAGACGGCTCTCCAGACCTCTTCGGCGACCACACTCGGGGCCATCATCAGACACCACCGTGATGAGATGAGGGAACCCTAGCTGCAAAGACACTCAATGTATGCGATCGTTATGTATACTTCCAACGTCGCAGCTCGCTTCACTCTGTCCCGTCGTCTCCCTAGACATCCAAAGAGCCCGATCGCCCAGGCACAGCTCACGGGTGCTCTTAACATTGCCCGTGAGTGACCGACCAGTGTGCCTCATGGGCTCCCAACGTGTCATGGTCGCCATGAGCTGCCATCCTGCCAGTGCTTCTCACAACTACGCCGGAGGGCTTTGTGTTGCCCATCAGAGGAGGATGCCATGACCGCCGCGAACTCACCCTCCGCGAGCTCGCCGCTGTACATCGTAACGAGTCGGATACTCCCCTCATCAACCTTCCAGACCGTGGCGCTTCCAGCTCGACGTGCTCTTCGCCACCACTCGTAAGCTCCACCCACGCAGTCCCACATCGCAAGTTGCGCTCTTGCTTACAGCAGACCCCTGGAGCTCGAGCATCACGACGATGCCGCGGTTTGGTATGGAGTGCGTTCGGGACTGCCTCGCCTCGTACGGTATCATCAGGATGCTGAGCAGTACGTGTTGCTTGGTCTGGACTGTTTTGCCGCTTCTTCTCCGGCGACAGGCTAGCACCGTACATCTTGTAGATGCTCACATGGGGCTGGAATTAGCTGCGCCACTACGCTTATTCTGGCATGAGCAGGTGCGCTACGATTTGGTTTTGCGGCATCCTGATGATGGCCACGCCGTTGTGGCATCAATACTCAGCCCTGCTGGTTCTTGGCTTCTTTCGACGTCAATGGCTGGCCCGCACAAGGACCACACGCGGGCCATGGGCCGCCAAAGGACGGGGTATTCTCGTAACATTGTAGTCATGGTGTGCTGGCCATGAGAAGGGAGCCGATGCCGTGACATGTCGGCTAGTCTTGATGTGACGCAGTGCGATTGATACGCTCGCCCACACAGCTGGTGATCTTCGCTGAGGCACAGTACCTGGATGATGTGCAGATGAGCTTGCATGCCGTGAGACGAGTGCTCCTAGCCGATGCTGACCTGCGACAGAGGAAGCCATCGTCATGAAGAGCAGGTACACATTCTCGCGTATCGCGTATCATCCGCAGTCTCTTCGTTAAGAGCGATAGGCGTTGTGTAAAGATCATTGCCGACGAGACTCGAGGTGCATCGTCCCCACATCTCCGAACGGCTCGTGCCTGGAGCTAATCTCTGAGCACTGACCCGATCGACCTAAAATTATTCGCGTGTGCTGATGTGGGATGAGGGGCGCTGGTGAGGTTCGCTGCTTCGGCCTTCAGCGCACTGCGAGAACCTCACCGCGGCCATCGCCAAGATCGCGACGAGCGCGCGGGCGGGAGGGCTGACGAGCACGACGGGGGAAATGGATGATGGGGAGATGTGTGCCGGCAGCATGCACGCTGCAGCTACCGCTCGTCCCGGGGTCGGTCTCGCTCAACGCGATGGCCGAAGGTAATAAGTATTATATACACCGCTCTTTGCTGCTGCTCTAGGCCATACTATTCATCCCTTCTCACACCTGCTCCTCCTCCACAACATAACACACCTCCCACACCACACGCACCCAAACCACACCCCCCACAACTCACCCACAATGGCACCCACCGCAGTTGAGACTTCCCGCCTCGATGGCAAGGTCGCGCTCGTGACCGGCTCCGGACGAGGCATTGGCGCGGCGATGGCCACCGAGCTCGCTGCCCGCGGTGCCAAGGTCATCGTCAACTACGCCAACTCGATCGAGGCGGCGAACAAGGTTGTCGACGTGAGCAGAACCGAAGACCCTCAGATCAGCATTCCGAGCTAAACTCCTCTCCCAGTCGATCAAGCAGGCAGGCGGTGAGGCTATCGCCCTCAAGGCCGACGTTGGCGACGTCTCCCAGACCAAGAAGCTCATGGACGACGCCGTGGCCCACTACGGCCAGCTGGACATCGTCTGCTCCAACTCCGGCGTGGTCTCCTTCGGCCACTTCAAGGACGTCGAGGAGGCCGAGTTCGACCGCGTCTTCCGCATCAACACCCGCGGCCAGTTCTTCGTCGCCCGCGAGGCCTACAAGCACCTCTCCGTCGGCGGCCGCATCATCCTCATGGGCTCCATCACCGGCCAGGCCAAGGGCGTGCCCAAGCACGCCGTCTACTCCGGCTCCAAGGGCGCCATCGAGACCTTCGTCCGCTGCATGGCCATTGATGCCGGTGACAAGAAGATCACCGTCAACTGCGTCGCACCGGGTGGCATCAAGACGGACATGTACCACGCCGTGTGCCGCGAGTACATTCCCAACGGCGCACAGCTGTCCGACGACCAGGTCGATGAGGTAAGACAATCCTCATGTATCATTGCGAACTCCAGCTAATACGCAACCAACAGTACGCATCTACCTGGTCGCCGATGAGCCGTGTGGGCCAGCCCATCGACATTGCCCGCGTCGTCTGCTTCCTCGCGTCCCAGGACGGCGAGTGGGTCAACGGCAAGGTCATTGGCATTGACGGTGCCGCCTGCATGTAAACGCGGGAGATGATGGATAAAATGTACAGCATGGGAGTCAATAGCTCTTGGGCGTACGGGGCAACATGGGTGAACAATGCCGCCAGTCAGGACACCATGAAAGGTTGGCGTACGACGGGATATGCTGGCATGGCCAAAGTTGCTGTGGCAGAATAGAATTACAGATCCTGTAAGCGTCGAAAGCTGGGTCGTAGACAGTTTGTCCAGGACCCAACTGTTCACACATCGCCATGAAATCTGGCATTTGTTAGCCAGTATGCAGCCAAAGTGCATATTCACGTGTTCATCACATTAGTCGTGTTTGGATACATGCCGCGGGTTGAGCCGCGAGAGTCTGGCATAGTATCAGTAGTGTCATCGATACCACGATACCCATCCCGCCTGCTCCCGCAGACTCCGCGCCAGCAAAGCCTCCATCCCCCGCCGTGCATCTCACTCGCAGGCTGCATTCCGTTGCATGATCTCATCACAGAGGACCCATGGACCTCTCCGTCCGCATCCGTCAGTGGTTCATGCAATGGCCATGCAAGGTACCGCATAATGTCCGATGCAGGCCAGAGATCGAGGGGTGGCGACTGGCCGCTACTGCACGAGAGCTCACCCGGTCGTGCCGAGGACGGGCGATGGACTGGGGGTGTCTGGACGGCGTCCGCTCCGACGTTCACATGTCAATGTGTGTGCTCGAAGTCAGATCGAGTCCGCAGACGTGCGTACCGGGGGCAGGGGGTCGGGAAGTCTGCAGGGTGCTGCGATCGCGAGGATCTTTCCAGCCCATTACATCCCTTCTAACAAGCCTTGCAAGGCCAAAGACCTTCCGCCCTTCAGTTTGCGCTTCTTCACGGCCACCTGTGCCTGCACATCTCGCGTGCGAATGGTAGTACTGGCTGTTGGAGGTGCGCACGAGACTCGACGGAAGCACGCCGAGTCCATTTGATTCAAGTGCTCCGTATCAGCAATTTGAACATGGCCAACTTGTACTCGGAGGACAGGAGCTCTGGCTTGCCGCGGTAGCTTCAAGCCATGGCAGTCCTCTCCGTCAACGCGCCTGAACGCGCCAAGTTGCTCGCCAAACTCCCCACGCAGCCTTGTAGCCGACGCACCAGACACGCAAAATTGCTTCAAGGATGGAAAGTGCTCAAGTCGGTCCAGAGACAGGGCAGTAAGCTTGCCCTCGTGATTCGAGGAGCTGCCGTTGAGTAGGAGTATCTCCAGCTTAGCGAAGCTCCCATGTTCGACCGCACTCTCCGCCCACGAGCGAAGGACACGGTCAGAGACGG
>JAWDJV010009437.1:0-51543 GCA_033119285.1 Teratosphaeriaceae sp. CCFEE 6253
TACGATGATCTAATCGATTATCTCCTCTAGAAGTTACTAAGCTATGCCTTTCGCTATCCTCGTAGCCTACAAGGCTATATAGCGCACTTCTTCATTACGGAGCCCAGTATTAATAGCCAGACGGCCACTCTTATTAGCGAGGCTAGCACTACCGACACCCTCGACGATTAGTAGATGAAGTTCGACAGCGGTAAGTAAGGCAAGAACGTCAAGATCCTTATCCAACGGGACGTCGACTTTCGGCCTAACCCCCCTCGACCGCAGGCACTAGAGCGTACGAGGCCCGCCGAGAGTCAGCGCCCGCGTAAGAGCATCGAGCCGTCGCAGGCAACGTCGGAAGATAAGCTACTAGACCTACTAGACTAGAGAAAGAAGGTAGTCGATCTAACTAAACTTACTAACACACTAGTCAAGCCTAAGCCCTCGCCTACGAAGCCCTCGCCTACTAAAGCTATTAAGCATAAGCCTGCCTCGCCGTCGAAGATCACTAGTAGGCTAGCATCGTTAGGGCCGGAGCCGAAGCTAGAGCCGCAGTCGGAGAAGCATACGTTAAGCGAGCTTAGCAGCGTAGTGCTAGAGGACTTATAGGCTATATAGGCTATACATAACAAGGTAGCTACTATACGTAAGCAGACGAAGCAGAGTAAGCGGAAAGCAGAGCTGCCTGCTACTAAGCCGGTAAAGCCGAAGCGTTAGAGGAAGGTAGCGGTTATTGAACCGACAGATCGGATAACAAGGAGGGCGCTCTCGAAGCTAGATGGGTAGCGCCTCGCAGGCAGCCTCGCGGCTAGCCGCAATACTATACGCGGTATAATGATTAAAGCGACAGCTTACGGCATTGCTTAGTGTTGGCGTTGGATGGGGGTAGTATCGCCTCGCGGTTGCCTCGCAGTGCGATTGCTATATAGGCGACAGGAAACAACGGCGGGAAGTAGTATTACCTTAGCTTAGCAAGTCTAATTAATGTCTCTCGTAGCCTCGCGGCCGACTCTCAGTACGACTCGCGCTATCTATCTTAAGCTTTCTTTAGCTTCTTAACCTCCTCGAAGGTAGCCTAGCTAATCTTGCTCTACGTATCGATTATCTCCCCCTACGCATTAAGCATCCGTAGGAGACGCGCCAACTCCTAGCGATTGGCCAACTCTAAGTGCTGCATCTCCACTACCTTATTACGTAGCTCTAGCGCCGCATTATCCCCTCCTACTACCCCTTGCATTACCCCTTACATCTCGCCAGCCCTCTCGGCACGCAGCCTAGTAACCTTAGTACGCAGCCTAGCAACCTCGCCCCTTAGCTCGTCGATCCGATTAACAAGCTCGCTGACCGTCTTATCTAGCTCGTTAGCACGCAGCGCCTACTGTACTAGCTGCTCCTTTACCGGCACCGAAGCCTCCGTAACCGCTATACTAGCCGCGCAGCCCCCTCGCTAATTGCGCTTGCAATTAGCATAAGCCTTATCTACTCGGTTCGCAAACACCGAGCACGCGTCCTCTACGATTAGCCTACTACTACGCTTCTCCCTTAAGCAATAGGCGCATGGATGCGCCGCAGCCTTGCTATCGTCCGTCTCCATAATCCGACTAGCGTAATTAATCTTGCGGAGCATAGCTAGCTTCGCCTTCTACTTATTGGCAGGCACCGCTAGCACCGCACTCTTTAGCTTATCCTATACCTCCTACGAACAGTACTAGAATTTCGACGTGTCTTAGGTTTCCGGCCGGCGGAATTCAGCGAGGCTATAGCGAATCAGCAGCGAATCGAGAAATTAGGCGGGAAAAAGCATACCTCTATAGGGTAGCTATATCGCTTACTTAGTAATAGCTATAGCGGCAGCTGTTATAGTGGCGGCTGATACTGCGACTTACGCTGACTTATTCTAATGATTGCGAAGGTACAGGGGCTAAGTACTTATATGTAACTAGCGCGATTGTAACAATAGGAAGGTACTACATTAAGAGAGTGTATAAACAGAGTAATGTAATATAAAGTTGATATAAGCCTCGCGGCGGCTTCGCACGTGAATAGGCTATAGCCTCGCATGTGACAGGGCGACACTATAGCCAACATACTCAATAGTCTATAGCATTGGAGCGAGTGCGGTAGCGAAGCTATTAGCGAGGCTATACAAGACTAGCGACGACGAGGTTGGCGACGACGAGGTTAGTAGCGGAACACAATCAGAGCACAGGTGAGCCCTTGCTATTCCGTAACGCCTATACCACGCGCTGTAAGTAACAGAGCATGCTGTAGAGTGCTAGAACAGACGAAGCCAGAGCTGGAAACGTGAGGTTGAATTAAGAGCTTTTGGTATATATGGCCCTCCGTCATCTCCGCGCCTTGCATGTGATACGCTAGGTCTAGAAAGTGAAAGCTGTCCGAGTCCGAAACATACAGCTTCCACAGAGCCGCATCGATCAATCAAAAGTAGCACCCGAACTCCGCGGGTGTGTCGACCGTCTGGACTACTTGTTGTTGGCCATCATGCGGTGATCGCAGATCCCTCGTCACCATTCCCCGACGACCACATGCCCGGCCACGAGCAGCGATAACACGATGCTCCTCTTTGCGGCCTTGGCAGCGCTCTGCCTGCTGCCCTTGATCGTCCTCGCCGCGGAGGACTACTACAAGCTTCTTGGCATTGACCGCGACGCCGATGATCGCCAGATCAAGAAAGCGTACCGGACGTTGTCAAAGAAGTATCACCCCGACAAGAACCCCAACGACGAGTCCGCATCGCAGAAATTCGTCGACATCGCCGAAGCCTACGATGTCCTCATCGATGGGGAGATGCGCAAGATCTACAACCAATACGGTCATGACGGCGTCAAGCAGAAACAGGCCGGCGGTCCAGGCGGAGGCGGCGGTCACAATCCGTTCGATCTCTTCAATTCCTTCTTCGGCGGCGGCGGACGCTTCCAGCAAGGGCAACGGAAAGGACCGAACATGGAGGTGCGGATCCAGGTCCCGTTACGGAACTTCTACACGGGCGCGGAGCACGAGTTCAAGGTGGAGAAGCAGGCCATCTGCGACAAGTGCGAGGGGTCTGGCAGTGAGGACGGGCAGCGGGATACGTGTCATAGATGTCATGGGCAGGGGATGGTGATCCAGAAGCAGATGCTGGCGCCGGGGATCTTCCAGCAGATGCAGATGCAGTGTGACGTCTGTGGTGGGAAGGGTAGTACGGTGAAGCACAAGTGCAAGGTCTGCAGTGGTGCGCGGGTGGTCCGCGCGGAAGAGGGATACGAACTCGTTGTGGAGAAGGGCATGCCGAAGGGTGTGCGGGTGACGTACGAGAACGAGGCTGACGAGAGCCCGGACTACGTCGCCGGCGATCTCGTCGTGCACATCCTGGAAGAGGAACCGAAACGAGCTGCGGACGAGAAGGACCGGACAGACGGCACGTTTTTCCGCCGCAAGGACCACAACCTCTTCTGGCGCGAAGTCCTCAGCCTGCGGGAAGCCTGGATGGGCGACTGGACGCGCAACCTCACACACTTGGACGGGCACAACGTGCCTTTATCCCGGAAACGTGGACAAGTCGTCCAGCCTGGGACCATCGAGGTGGTCACGGGAGAGGGTATGCCGATATGGCAGCACGAAGACGGGCCGGAGTTTGGGAATCTACACGTCGAGTACGTTGTTGTCCTGCCCGACCAGATGGACGTCAGTATGGAGAAGGAGTTTCAGGGCGTCTGGGACAAGTGGCGGAAAAAGAAGGGCGTGGACTTACACAAAGACTCCGGAAGGCCGGCGCCTAAGCACGACGAGCTGTAAGACTAGAGCGCGTGATACACCATAGACCGGCTTGTTGGAAGTATAAGCAGCTGCGATTGACAGCTTTTCACGTTCAGCCAACGTCCAACAGCGTTTGCATTCGCTTGATCGCCGTCGCACGTTTGCCACTCTAGATATCTGTCTATCGTCGAACGTTGCCACCGCGATGCTCGAACCCGATCTGCCTCGTCGACATGCCTCGACCATATCAGGAAACACGGTCTCCGTCAAATCCAGCTCGACCAGCGTCAGCAGCCGGACGATGATCAGCTCGGTCACGTCAAGGAATGCTTAGAGGCTCCGGCCGAGGCTGTGCAACGCAGTCAGTCTAGGCATCTTGCTTGACAGTACATTGCTGCTATGAGCTCCGCAGGCACGAGTGACCGCGAGCAAAGGATGGGTGGCAACTCACAAGTCGAACTTGCCGACCGGCACGCCCTGGTTCCGAAGGATGGCGTACGCGGCCATGTGGTGGAAGAAGAAGTTCCTGGCGTCGGCATCAGCAAGTCCCGCCGCTCATGCACCAGGCACATCACTCACGGCAGAGCGAAATTCTGGAGGTAGCTCAACCCGGTGAACTTGAACTCGTTCCCGCCCCCAGTCTTCATCACGACCTCGGCCCCCTCCTTGCCCTCAAAGTCCTCGCGCTTCGCCGCCTCGAGGAACTTGATCGTCTTCTCGATCCGCTCGTGCAGCTGCGCAAAGGTCGTCTCGTTGTCGTCCCACGGCTCGTTCGGCACCCCGGCGACCCGGACGGCGGCGAGCTTGGCCGAGTTGGAGATGGTCTGGATCTGGAACGTGAGCGGGTGCATGTCCGGGGCGAGGCGCGCCTCGACGAGGGTGGCGGGCGAGAGGGACTTGTCCTCGCAGTGCTTCTCGGCGACGCGGAGGATTTCCTGGGAGTTGTGGAGGGCGCGGAGGAAGATGGGGACGCCTGGTGTCCTGTCAGCGCGCTACGGTTACGACGTGTTGCGTGGCGTGGTGAGGACTCACTCATATCATAAAGGGACACCATCTTGACTGGCTTGGCTGCTCACGTGATGACGAAATTGCGTGATCTGACAAGTGCCTCTGTGGGAGTATCCGAGGTTGCGTCGATATATCTTGTCAACTTCCCTCTGTTGTTATATACTCTGATCGTCGTGGTTGAATGCAGCAATCCCTGAAACGAACAGGCACCATAGTCATGCCACCGCTGGTCCATCACTCCACCTGCTGACAAATTGCCAGCTCCGGACACGTGAAGTTCTGCCGGGTTGGTCGCATTGGCTAGCGAGACTCCACGCCTCGGCTGCGCCATAAGTATGCTTTGACAAGCTTCATCCACAGGCTTTACGATGCGTCCAACGAGAGTGATCTAGGAAGATAGCGGAGACGGGACAATGATGAGCATGCGAATGCGTCCTTCCCGGGCTCGCGTAGCTGTCGATGCTCGGCACTAAGAACACTGCACCGTGGAGCGATTCGAGACGATGGCCGTGCACCTGGAGCACTACTACCATCAAGCTGCGCCGACATCCTGCTTATGCCGATGCCAATCCGGCGCCGCCACGCTCAGTAAGCGGCAGATCTCCTTCCTCCGCCGTCGGAAATCATCGTACAGCCCCTTCCACACCTCCCTCTCCCGACAGCTGTACGCACCCCCATGCAAGCTCGTGCAGTTCGGCTGCACCTCCACCACGCCGTCATGCGGCCACATGACCCACGGCTTGGGCAGCGGCCAGTCGCTGAAGTGCACGAGCTTCGCTTCCTTGAGCACGGCGTCCGAGTCCCACGTAGTCTTGAGCGAAGCCGGCGCGTTGATGGTGCCGAGGTAGGCGGCGTGGTCATGCTGTCGGAACTCCGCGCTCAACAGAGCATACGGGCGGTGCGGGAGGACCATGGCCGAGGCGCCGAAGCGGAAATTGAGCAATTCCATGTCGTAGGACTTGTCGTGGGTGTGGAGCTGTTCGGAGTTGATCCACCACGATCGGAGAGTTGCCAGCATGCCCTTCAGCTCTGCCGCGTTGGGCTCGAGCAGGATCAAGAGGCTGGTCAGCGGCCATTGCGCGGGGGGCGAGTCAGTCCAGTACGCCCTTGGCATCGCCACGGGTGTCTTGGGAAGCATGAAAAGCTCATCCAGGTTGTCGAACAGTGTGATGTCGCTGTCGAGATGCAACACTCGATCGTATCCTGTGAGCTCGAACGCGCGTAGCTTGGTGATACTCGTGTCCCAGCTCGAATGCGCGGCGTTGCCATCGACGCCGCTGGTCGTCTCGCCTCGCTCGTCCAGCAGTCGGACCGCTTTGAGCGTGACGCCGTACTTCTTCACAGCCATACTCAGGAGCTGCGCGTTCCGGTCCGGCCCGCCCTGCTCGACCGTCGTCCATTGCGGGTTGTGCAGCAGCACCCTCTCGGCCTTGCTGCCATGCCGGTGCAGGGCCTCGAACACCATCAAGGCATTGCAGAGGTTATGGTCATCTGTCGCATATTGCACGTATGCGAATCTGCTCCAGTCGGTCCGGGTGAGGCTCGATGGCCAGGACCAGTATATCAGACCAAGAGCGAGGCAGACTAGGAGAGGCCACAACCGTTGGACTCGGCGCAAAGACCAGATGGGCGACGAACGCGCTGGACGGTACGATGGCATGCCATAGTCGTCGTCATCTTTGTCGGAATACAGGTCGCCGGGCATGCTCTGCGGATGGATATGTAGTGGAAGATGTTCCTGGAACGACTATGGACAGCCGCGAGAGCACAAGGAACGCTCACTCGGCACCGGCTTCTGCGGTTGCCGAGATATCAACGAATTGGCTAGGAGGAGAGCAATGCTTGGTACAATAGGATCCACTTGCAAATGCCGCCGTCCGCACCATGAAGCACTGGTGTAATAGTCCAGGATCTGCTGGTCATTCAACTGCACCTGCAAGAATAAATACTGAACGATGTGGCACTCCAACAAGCGATGGAATGCAAGCCGCCATCTGGATACATGTGCGAATGACTACACACCTCAGGTCTACAGGCGGCGGTTGGTAACCTCAGCCCATCTCATCCGCTCGTACAGCCGATACAGACCAGCGGAACAAGCCCAGAACCTGAACGGCGTCGCCGCCCAGGCACTCGTCGCAGCCGAAACTCTAGCCCGCCTTCCGAACCGTGACGTGAGGCCCGTCACGATCTCAATTGGTCGGCTCCATCCTCGAGCTCCATCTCAAAGCGGCAGTGGCTGTCGCACCGCTATATGGCTACGAGGCGCGAGGTTGCGGTGGAGGCACCAGCGTGCGGAACGACATCGCACGCCTGAGCCTCGAAGGATCAGACCCAACCCACCAGGAGGCTGAGAGGATTGGCGGAAATCATGCCGAGGACATGCAGACGTTCCTGGATTGGGTATTGACGTCGGAGCTTGGTGGCACGCGACGCTACTTCCAAGAGTTCTGTGGTTCCTCGAAGATTGAGCTGAACCGGGTGGTTGAGGAGCTCACAGTCGAGGGAGAGAGCATCGGCTCTCTCCCTCCTTGGTGACTGTGATAGAAGTCAGGCGTGTCCGGCGCTGTTCCCGCGATAGACTGAGGATGCATCGAGACCCCAAGCCTCGTGCCCGTCGAGCTCTCGCTCTCTGCTTCCTCTCCCGCTCCAGTGGGTTGTCGTACGGTGAAAGCTGGCCTGGGGGAGGTGTGTACGCAGGTTGCCACAGCTGCTGTCCAGGCTTTGACTGTGCCCGATCCTCGATCATGTCTCAAGCTTTTCTTGTTCGTATGTACCTCAAAAGGCGTGTATCTCCTTCTTGACAAGCCCGTACTCACCCCCCAGCCACCCCGTCTTGCCCGCAATCGCCTCCTGCATAGTCGGCGGCCCGCAGATAAACACTTTCGTGCCCTTGGCGTCGCCAAAACTCCCCAACTTTGCGCGTGTGATCGCTTCCCTCAACACCTCGCTGGTGATGTACCCTTGCTTGTATTTCCCCGGCGCTCCCAGGTCCGCCGCTCCCGTCTTGCCCTCCGGCCCACTGACACAGTACGTGACCTGCAATCTGCCGGGATACTGCCGCTCCAGCTCTTCCAATTCATTTTTGAGCACAATGTCCTTGGCCCCGTTCACGCCCCAGAACATCTGGATCTTCGTCTGATCTTCGGGATCGCTCAGGATGCCGCGAGCCATGCTGTAGATGGGCGTGATACCCGCGCCGCCTGCGATCAAAACGAGCTCGCGGGGCGTGGGGGATCGCTGCCAGGTGTAGGCTGGGATCGGACCGCGGACCGTCAGTGTCGAACCAGGGGTCAATGAGTGGAGATGCGAGGAGGCTCGTCCGTTGGGGTACTGCTTCACGAGCAATTGCAGCGTGCCGCGATCATCTGGAGCCGAGATGGGCGTGTAGGGTCGGAAGATGGGGAACCAGCCTTTCGCTGGCCAGTGGGATGTGAGGATTGCGGCTAGTCTGATCAGCTTGGGGTCCGATGTATATGGATGGTAGCGCCTTACAGCCGAACGGGATGCCGCTGACTTGGCTGTCGCCACCAGGGAGCGAGAACGTGATCTTCTTCGTGTCATGGTTGACTTGCTCAACGGTCGTCACCGTCAATTGCTTGGGAAATGCCATGCTGCTCGGGAACGACAGCGTCGGTGTCGGCAGGTTTTGCGCCGAGTCGAGCTGTACCCGTGGCCTGGATGCATAGTACGATGCGCCAGCTGCAGATGTTACTGCTGCGGTGACGAAGGGAAGAGCCCGCGAGCTCCTTGAGAAGATGTATGCCATCGTGATGTGATTGGAGAAGATTCAGAGGGTTGGAGTGCGAGACCTAGCTTGCGTTGGCTTGGACTAGATGCTTTGGCCGAGTGCTGGACGTGGCGGCGACGACAGTATATATGTAGGGAGTACTCCGTATCTGTCGATGGAAGCTGGACGGGCACCGGCCGTTGGCACATGCTGGCACGGGAAACGGACTATGCAGGCGACCGACAGGGCTGAGGTCGTCGGTCCCGGATACAGGCCACGGCCGTAACGGCCTGATAGCCTATCTTGACACCGGATGTACGCTGGCGTCGTCGTCGAACTGGTTCATTGCACACGGTCAGTCGTTCACAAGGAATGGAGGCGAGTGCCATTGCCACCCATTATTACACGTGATAACAAGAGCAGCGGCAGACGTTGCGGAGGTCTACAAATAGTCTGCCCAGAAAAGATAAGTAGATTCCGCTCCACGGCAGAGGCCCACGTTAGCACGGATGAGGCTTAGTCGTCCAATATGAGTGACCTATTCGAGACTTGCCAGGCACGACGACTTGTATCGGTTTCATGGCGAGCGCTTCGAACCCACCCCACCGACGATAGCCTTTCGTCAGGGTAAAGTAGACCATGCACCCGCTCCCTTTCTCCCTCGTCGCTGTTCCTCATGTCCTTTGCGCCGCACGTCTGTCGTTTCAATCAGTCACTCGCTTGTAACATAGCCAGACGGCACTCTCAACCCCTTTTCTTCAGCTGTTTCAGCCAGAACAAGGAATCCAGTCAACCGCGGCGGCATTCCCAAACGAACAAAGACAGACCACAGCCGCCATCATGCGCAGCACACTCGCCCTCGCGGCCGCAGTCATCGCTGCACCCCTCGCCCTCGCTCAGACATCGTCCTCCGCAAAGCGCGGCCTCTGCTACGTGAGCACCTCGGATTCCAGCAGCGACGACGCCATCTGGGACGGGAGCGACTCCGACCTCACCTGGTACTACAACTACGAAGCGACACCCACCTCGGGCATCAATGGCGACAAATTGGGATTCGTGCCCATGCAATGGGGCGCCCCATCCTCCGACACCGACATGACCTTCTACAACTCCGTCAAGGGCCTCATCGACGGCGGAGCCAACATCACCCACGTCCTCGGCTTCAACGAGCCGGACGGCTGCGCCAACGGCGGCAGCTGCGTCGACGCCGAGACCGCGGCGGCGACCTGGATCCGCGAGATCGAGCCCCTCAAGACGAAGTACGGCCTAACACTCGGCGCCCCAGCGGTCACGGGCGCCCCGGCCGGCTTCACCTGGCTGCAGAACTTCTTCACCGCGTGCGCGGGCAACTGCTCCGCGGACTTCATCCCCGTGCACTGGTACGGGAGTTTCGAGGGGCTGGCGAGCCATGTGGGCCAGGTCAACGCCACGTACCCCAACATGACCATGTGGGTGACCGAGTACGCGTTCGCGGACGGGAGTCTGAGCGAGAGCCAGGACTTCTACAACACGTCGGCGAGCTGGTTGGACAGCCTGGAGTGCGTGGACTCCCTAATTTCCAGGTCGCGACTTGTGCTGATATCTGTCTAGCTACGTCACCCACTACTCCTACTTCGGCGCCTTCCGCTCCGATGTCTCAAACGTCGGGCCCAATGCCGCGATGTTGACGCAAAAGGGCGAGCTGACGGACATTGGCGCGTGGTATCTCGGTCAAAAGGCGACGGGGAAGAAGCCGAAGGGCGGCAAACACTCGAGCAGCGGTGCAGCACAGGTCGCCCAGATGTCTGGCTGGGCGGCTGTCGTCGTGGGCGCGATGATGTGGACGTTGACCTGAGACGGTGTCTGGCTTGTTCTGGCATAGCGAGGCGTTTTGGGGCTAGAGGATACACGGCGGCGTTTCCCAGGTGGTGGGTATGGCAACACCGAGCCGCATAGTGGTGTGTGCCATGCGAAAGGTTAGGCTCACAAGGTGGGGCCCATGAACGGCGTTGGATGTATCGGGACCAATGTAAGCTTTTGCACAGGAAGGTGTACATATATGTACACATCAGCCGACGAACACCACTGGGCGTTATCAGCGTTGCACCAAGTCCGGCCGTTTGACTTTTCGCTTCACTCTCAGCAACTCAAAGAGGAACAGCGAAGCCACGAGGTACGCCAGCCCCGCAAAGATCTGCGCGTACAAAAAGCCCCAGCGGCCCATGGCCGGTCGGCGTAGATACAGCGCGACCACCTCCGCGAAGGTGGTGGGCAGCACCGCCGTCAGCCACTGCAGGCTCAGGAACGACGGCACCTCCTTCAGTCCCGCCACCTCCGCACACAAGGGACCCACGGTCATCCAGTACGTCCCGAGGATGGCGCCGGCGATGAGGGCATAGAAGATCAGGACGCCGAAGCCGTTGGCCGGGATCCAGATGGCGAAGACGGTCAGGCTGCAGGCGAAGGTCAGGATGGCGGCGACTTCGATCCGGCCGAAGCGGTCACTGGCCAACCCTATCAGTGGCCTTCCTACGCCGGTACCCAGGTTCAGCACGGCGGTGAGGATGCCCGCTTGTCGCTGCGTGAGGCCTGTGACTTGGACGGCGTAGCTGGAGACGCTGTAGAGGATGGTCATGTAGCCGAGCAGGTTGGTGAACGCCCACGCCAGCAAGAGGAGGCAGTCGTATCGCTTGAGCAGGTGGGTGGCGAAGCCCAGCGCAGGAGGCTTCCTGGATGAGTGAGTCAGATATCGAAAGAAAGCTTGCGTTCAAGGCACGACTTACACTATGTGGTCACGGTCGCGTACGAGAATCACACCGACCATGTTGCCAACGAACGCGACGATCCCAATGATCCGCAGGGACCACGCGAGCGAGATCTGCTCAATCATCGCCGCTGTGCCGAGCGAGAAGGCCAGGCCGCCGAAGCCAGACCCGCAAGACGCGATGCCGCCGGCCAGCGACCTCCGCTTGAGGAACCACTGCGGCAGGACCTGGACGCTGGGGATGAAAATCGCGCCCAGCCCCACCCCGACCAGGACGCCCTGGCTCAGGTACAGATGCCAGATCCGCCGGGCGAAGGAGGCCGCGATGAACCCGCCGGACATCATGAAGCAGCCCGTCACCAGGACCGCGTGGCGCCCGATATCGCGGACCAGGACGGTGCAGAGGGGCGAGATCAGCATGGAGCAGCCGAACTCCAGGCCGCCGATGAGGGCGAAGTCGAGGGGCGTCGCGTCCGGGAAGTAGTCGTTGGCGAGGTACCAGCTGAGGTAGACGCCGTAGCTCTGGGCTTGGTCAGCAGGGTGGCACGGGTGCGGTTGAGTTGGTGGAAACCGACGGCTGCGATGCCCCAGGTGAAGCCGTTGATGAGGGCGACCGCAGTACAGCACACCCAGCCATAGCCACCATCGGGGGGATCCTCGATTGGATTGACACCGGCATCGTCGTGCTCTCCAGTCGCATTGATGTGCTCGCGCGGGATTGTGCTGATATGTTGTGCCGTGCCACTGGCCTTGTCGCTTGTGCCGCCCTTCAACGACGACAGCCTCATCGCGCAGCGGGTCGAACTCGTGAGCGGTCAACCTCCTACCTCAATTTACAAGAACATCAGCATGCAGAATGCCGGTTGATCAGCGTGCCATGACGAGGAGTCGCTTTCGGCATCTCGGCACCATCGCCCATCGGCCAAGCACAAAGGTTGGGAAGCGCGCCGGTTGGCGACATGCCGTGACATTCATCGGCGCGAGCTTGGCTGAGATCCGCCGTTACCGCTCAAGGACCAGTTCCGCCGAGAAGCAAGTCATGGTATAGGTTGCGCTGGGGGGTACATGTTTGGCGGCGGTGTCGTTGATTGCGCCATAGGTCCTTGCCGCCTTAGGCAGCCACTCAATCATGGACTGCTCGACCTCACTGCTTCTCCGAAGCCCGACTTCTGTAGGACTAGGCGGCGTTTGATAGGAATTGCATGCACTAGATGTGAGGCATGGCGAACAGAGTCGCTCACGACGTTAGAAACGGGCGGATCGCCTTGAGCAGTGCCGGCGCATCTACAATCAGGCTACCAATAAATCGTGGACCACGGCTTTTACGACGAGGGCAGTCGCGAGGCGTGGTGGGTGATGAAATCAGGGGGCTTAGTGTAGTGCACGTCGACGGTCCGCCGCAGGAGGAGTGGGCCGGTGCCCTCGTCTCTGCACGACCGCAACACGCCTGTCTAGATCACTTGAACCTGCTACGCCTACATGGTATCAACCCGCACTCACCTTCACACCCGCGACCCTCCTCCCTTCCACCCCCCAAGCAACCGACCATCAACACATCCCTCCCCCCCAACCCACATCAAAACACGATGCCCGTGGAAGGCGACACCCCATTCCACGCAAACGGCTGCTGCGGCATCATGAGACTCGGATCAAACCCGCCGTACCCGTCCGCCGAGCCGTCCTCGTACCGGTCGAAGCCGTCCATCGACCCGGCGGAGATGGAGTTGTTCTGCGTCGCGAAGTCGCCGACGGCGTGGAGGTCGAGCCAGGAGAACTGGTTGATCGACGGCGGGTTGTTGATGGCGTCGAAGAGCGCGGCCTGCTGCTGCTGCTGCTGCTGGTCCTGCTGCCCTTGCTGCCCATGCTGCCCATGCTGCTGGCCCCCGCTCTGTGCAGCCGCCCCCGCACCATTCGATGCCGGCGGGTGCGTGCTCGACGGCCGCGTGATATCAGCGGCGATCTCCGCGAGCTCCGCCACGCTGCCCCTTCCCCCCGGCGGTTTGCGCCACAGCAGGCGGATGAGCCGCGAGTAACGCTCGCCGACATCGTTGGCGCACGCGCTGGCCTTCTGCAGATTGTCCACGGCGTCGGCGATCAGGCGCTTCACGCTCCCGCGCGTGTCGCCGCCCATGACGCCCGTGCTGCGCGCCTTGTACAGGAAGCAGGCGCTGTAGATGACGTAGAGGTAGTAGCGCAGGGGCATGAAGCGGAAGGTCGCGACCGGGTCGACGGCGGCGTTGAAGGTGCTGAGCAGGGACTGCGCGGCGTCGATGGAGTCGTAGATGAAGCGGGCGTCCGGGGTGGCGGCGATGTCGGAGAAGGGGTAGGTGGGTTGGCGGGAGGGCGGCGCCGGGGCGGCGCCGGAGGCGGCTTGGACTTGTGCGACGAGGCGGTTGAGGGTGGCTTGGTAGGCGAAGGCGTTGATGTAGAGGCGCAGGTACTCGTAGGAGAGGGTGAGGCTGGCCTTGAGCGGCGGCGAGCAGGTCAGGCCGCCCCACGTGCCGTGCCAGGAGAGGAGGGCGACGCGGAAGTCGTCGATGTATCTGTCGGCAGTCAGCGCGGTTCGTTCTCTGGTAGACGGGATGAGCATGCTTGACGTATTCGCCGCCGAAGTTGAGCTGGTTGCTGCGGCTCTTGGTCGCGTAGAGCACGTCATGTGCGTTGCTGAACAGCTGCGTCAGCTCCAGATTGGCCTGGAAGATGGCCGCGAAATCGTCGTGTCGATTAGGCCGGGGCTGCAGGCTCGGGAAGTCCTGCGCTCGCAGCGCGGTCATGGGCCCAGGCCCTCTCGACCAAAAGGCTTTGCCTATCCGGACGGAGATCTGTCTATCGCTCATATAGCAGGCCGCCCAGGCCAACCGTTTCCGATTGAGATCCGCCGACTGCGACTCGTTCTCCGTCCGGAAGCCGCTGCGGTCGATGCCGAGCAGGTAGCCGAGTCGGATGGCGGTGCCGACGTACATCCACGCCGCCTGGTCCTCCTCCCCTCTGCCCACTGCCGGCGTCGAGCGGGGCCGCCGCGGCACCCACTCGGCCAGGATGAGCATGGCCTCGACGGCCTCGACGGTGCCGCAGCCGCTGTACACCAGCTCCGCGATCAGCTGCATCATGTGCGCGGAGCACGTCTCGTGCCATTGCCACCACTGCTTCTCGTCCTTGGACGCCACCGTGAGGATGGCCGCAAGCAGATGCGGCTCCTTCGCCGCGATGGTCGGCAGGTTCTGGACGTCGAAGGCCATAGGATTCGCGAGCGGGAAGAACTGGTGATACTTGTCTTCGTACCGGAGTAGCAGTGTCTGTACCGCGTCGAGTGTCAACAGTCCCTTGTACAAGGGCGGGAAGTCGATGGCGTTTCCGGACGACGTGTGGTAGGATGATCGAGGCGCGTTGCGATGAGTGCTACTGGCGTGTTGAGGCGCCATGCCGAACATCGATGGCTGCATCGATGGCAATTGCTTCGGCCCGGAATCGCGCTCGGCAACGTTCGCTAGGAATTCCAGGGCGTCCGCAGGATTCTGTAGGTCGGTAGACGCTACGGTGTCGTCGACCGTCATCCGGGATCCATGTAGCGTGCTTGCATGGGTGGGAGGCTCCTGCGGGAGAGGAGGCAGGACCCTGGACTCCCTGTCGATGCCGGCCCATATGGGCATGCGATGCTCGCTGGCATGCGGGCTGTCGTAGGTGCTTTGCGGTGTCGGGAGGGGCGAGGGTCGGACGAAGCTGTCGATGCCCGGCACCTGCTGCGGTGCTCCGGCTGTCGCGGTGACGGTCGAAATGCTCCGTTTCACTCGCCGGCCTCCGCGACGAGACCCGCCGAGGACGCACTCGTGCTGCTCACGGATGCATCGCTCGCACGGCGGACGCCCGGGCTCACCGCTGCTGTATCTGTGGTCGCAATGTCAGTCAGTCCTGATCCTAGACGACGATGCCGCCCGATGAGGTGATCCATGGCACTCACAGATCACACCTCGACTTCCTCTGCCGGCAGTGGAGACACGCGCGATAGGTGCGCTTCTCCCGCTCGCTTTTGTCGCGATCGGACGGCCTCACGTCTCCCTTCTGGGGCGTCTCGGGCGATGCACTGGCGGAGTCACCCGCCTCAGCACCGCCAGCGACTTCCATCTCCATGATATGGATGTCGTCGGCTCGCGGATGTCCGGCTCGGCGACTGACGGCGGATGAGCGCGACGCTGCGCGCGCGGGAGCAGGATCGCGGTCGGTCGGATCAGCACGCCGCTGCCCGTGTGCAGAGAGTCGCCGAGACACAGCGATGATGCCGAAGCTAGCTGGAAGGCCAGCCGCACTCCGCTCGCCGGCTTTCATCGCACGCGGCGGAGAGAGAGTTGCGAGGCGCTGCCCCGCCCCCCGCGGGCCGCACGTGGAGTGTGGGGCCCCAAGGAAATCTAAATGTGGCAGTTGCAACCTCATCTCCCCACCCGCATCATCATTGCTTCCGGCTGCCGGGCTGGAGACCCAGACCCGGCACACTCTCAATCGGCAGCGGTTCACGAACGCCGATTCACCCCCTTCCCCAAGGCCGATCGCTTGCTTCCTGTTGGAAGCAGCCCCGTGCCAACGCTCTCCCGGGCACGAGCTGACTCGCGCACCAGTTCATCTTCGCTCAACCTGAGGCACGATCGCAGACTTCACGCAACCACTCCTCCCTCGCCTCGATGTGCCGCGGGGAAGACGAGGTGTGGGCTACCTGGGAGTCGGAAGGTGAAGTGACGGCCAGTCGTAAGCGCGCCCGCGTCCTCGTGGAGGCTCGCGGTGCGGCGGTGTCAACGGGATGATCGTCTTGGAGCTATCATCAGCGCGCCTCGGGCGCAAGCCACTTTCCTGTCTCCGCTGAGGATCAAGTCGGTGTGACCGGCCCGCTCACACCTCCATCGCTGCTGTGCCGGCTCTCAGCCCGCCACAGCACCGGGGCATGTGCGGATCGCCCGCTTGCGGTCCATCACCACCATCGCCCGCACTACTCTCTGCCCTTCGATTCTCATCGACCTGCCAGCGCAGTCGCCTGCCGTCCTCAGCTCGCCACCATCATCGCTTGGGACGCTGTACCCAGCACGCGTCTCACCATGCGACATACCGATTGGTACATGTCTTGGATCATCGATGCGACTCCCGACGCAGAGACATCGTCAGGCCACTACTGCTCGGTAGGCCATGATCATCAAGGTATAAAGTGGTAGGCCAGTGAGGGCCCTTTCTCGCCGTTCTTCACGCTCTCCGATCGTCTCATCTAGCGATGTTCTCATCAACGACGACCCTCGCGCTCGCGCTGTTCTCCTGTTCCGTCAGACTAGCCAGTGCGACGGCAGCGACACCCGTATGCTCGCAGGCTATCTACGCGCTCTTCCTGCCCTTGTCGACCTACGCCCCGGCTCAGTCATTGTGCTCCTCCAAGTTCCCCGTCGCGGCCTCTACAACCACCGTTACGTGAGTCCATGGTTGGGTGTAAACTTTAGAAGACAGGCCGGACACTGATTGCTTCTAGCACGACGCTGCAGACGACGGTATCGACGACGTCCACCTCGGTGACCCTCACGACCTCGACCTCGACGATCGTCGTGAGCGAAACGACGACGGTCTCCACGACCGTGACGGCGGACGCAGCAGCCAAGGCCAAGCGGAACGCCACCCCGACCACCAAGAAGACCACCACGACCACGACCAAGAAGCCGACGGCGACCAGCACCCCCAAACCCAGCACCACCACCGGATCCGCCCTCTCCACCTGCTTCTCCCTGCTGCAAGCCAAGGCCTCCGCCTTCGCCAGCACCCTCTGCAGCTGCATCGAGACCCCCCGCACCACCACCGTGACCGCCACCCAGACCTCCACGGCCACCTCCGTCGTCGCCGCCGTCAGCACCTCCATCGTCCCGGCTTCCACCACCGTGACCTCCACCTCCACCGTGACCTCCACCATAACCGCCACCCCCTCCGTTGCCCCCGCCAACACCTGCACGAGCGCGGGCACGTGCAACACGGGCTACACGCAGTGCCCCGGCTCCCTGCGCGGCGGCTGCGCCTGCATCCACGACGTCGAGGGCAACATCCAGTGCACGGACGGGATCACGTGTCCCGGATCGTCGGCCTGCAACGCCAACGCCGACTGCGCGAGCGGGTTCGTGTGCGAGGTCGCGAGCTGCTGCGGGTACAACATCTGCAGTCCGACGAACTGCTATAACCCGGCGTCGGTCAGGAGGCTGTTTGCGATTCGCGGGGTGGAGCGGAGGGGGGAGCGGACGAGCCATGATCCGGAGTCTTGAGTCGCGGGCGAGATGATGGACGAGTGCGGTCAGTCCGTGCTTCGGCCGTGGGCGTAGTGACGGATAAGGGTGGTAGTGCTATGCTCAGCTGAATTTAAAGTGGGGCGCAGGATTACGGGCGCGGCCATGACATTGACATGAGACCTTACGGCTTACGGGCTGCTTTTCGCGCAGAGCAACGGGTTGCGTTGTGTCTTTGGAAGTTTCCCAGGCGAGCGCGCGCATACTCTACATAGCGCTGTTGAAGAACATGGCTTCGCCAAGCGACTGGTGCGCCTCGGCTCAGACGCCCGTGATCTCGGGTCATGATGCGGACGCGGGTTGTTCGCTCTTCCGGGGTGTACGATGGCTCGATTGACTCCAATTGTTCGGGATCCCACCATCGTACTCTCGGGCTCCGCACGACGACACATGGAATACTGACGTGCAAGACGCGTTGGGGTGCCACTTGCGAGCAGCTTCACATTGCTCCCCATCTTCGTTGACTGTGTCTCTCACTCAGCCAATGGACCTCACCCCCAGGGGCCCAGCGCGGTACGACGGTCGATAGCCGTGGCCGTCCGGTTCACTGACGACGCCCTACAGGGCGCTGAGGGTGACTCGTCGGGGTCTGATGGATGGACGACGGGGCCCGAGCACGCACTCGCGGATGCGATCCGCCCAAAGCTCGGTCTCTCGAGGGGCTGGTTTCCGGGCTTCGATCGCAAGTGATCTGGTGCTTTGTCGCGTCCGATGTCAATCATCAGTGGACCTGCTCGCAGCTCGGTCCTGCGCCGTTGTCATTCGAGTCCGGACTCTCGGCCTCCGCAACACTGCGGAAAGATAAAGCACTTTGCCGCCCGATGCGGTGAGTCCAAGCATTAGTGACATGCCAAGTCGATCAGGGGCAACGACGTGAGAGGAGACATGAGGTGTCGCGCTGTCATAGGATTCGTTCGTATATACGGTTGTGATGCCCCTCGACTCGATGACTCTCCATCACGTGATCAAATCATGTACCTGCAGCAACGTCAGCACTCCGTTCTGTGGTCCTTCGACGGACAGCGTGATATACCTGTAGCTCTTCTGCAGCTGCCGGGCCGTGGCGATATCGATCCCCTCCGTCTCCGCCGTCTTGCGTAGGTGCGCCATGTCGGCCTCCGTCAAGATCGCATCCCCATTCGCCATGCGCTCCAGCCGCCGGTTCTCCCGCGTCAGCACGAACCGAAGCACGAGCGCTCCTGCGGCCGCCACGCAGACGAGGCCGATGTTGATCCCCATGGGCTTGATGTAACGCGGCGCGTCGCTGTTGTTGTACGTGAAGGGCGTCCAGATCGAGGCCGCGTTGCCGACGCTGTTGACGAAGGCCAGCGCGGCGGCGCGCTTGGCCGGCGGGCGCGGGATGGAGTTGGAGATCCAGGCGTAGATGGTGCCGTTGGTGGCGAAGACGAAGACGAGCAGGAAGAAGCTGAAGTAGCGGCCGCCGAAGCCGTCGACGAACATGAACAGCAGCGCGCCGACGATGACGACGGGGATCGGGTAGACGAAGAACCAGAAGCGGTTGCCGAACTTGTCCGAGGCGAGGCTGTGGCACAGTGACCAGATCACCATGAAGATGTAGGGGGGCGCGACGAGGACGAGCGAGATGGTGCTGCTGTAGCCCAGCGTCTTGGTCAATGACGGGAGGAAGTTCTGGAAGCCGGCCGCTCCGGTGGTTCCTGGGGCTTGTCAGACGACTTGCGGTTGATGGAGGGGGGGGGTAACTGACCGTGGTACATGATTGCGAGGATGTACGTCTTCGGGTCGGTGAAGGCGAGCTTCATGCCCCTGATCTGGGACATGCCGCCCGCTTCGTCGATGTCGACGTCTGCGGCGTCAACGGCCATGCGACGGTTGGCGACGTGCTTCATCTCGGGCGAGAGGAGTTTCCTGCACGTGGGGTGGGGGTTGTCAGCGCATCCGTCGGCGTCGGTCGTGATGTGATCAGCATACCATGTGTGCGGGAAGTCGGGCAGCACGAAGACAATGACAACCCCAATCGCCATCGTGATCGAGCCTTCGATGATGTAGAGCCATTGCCAAGCCGACAGCCCCATCCTGCCCGCCAAGCCGTGCAAGATGCCGGCGGCGATCAGGTTGCCAAAGGCGCCGCTCAGCAGCGAGCCGGAGTAGAAGATGCTCATGCGCAGGTTGAGCTCGCCCTTGGTGTACCACTTGCTGAGGTAGAACAGCACGCCGGCGAAGAAGGGCGCCTCCACCAGGCCGAGGATGAAGCGGCACGCGATGATGTCGCCCGCCGTCTTCACCTGCGACGTGAGGAGGGAGACCAGGCCCCAGGCGATGACGAAGAAGCCGATGTACCAGGATGGCCGACCGGAGAAGTTGAGGAGAAGGTTGGAGGGGACCTGCATGAGGACGTAGCCGACGAACAGGATCGACAGACCGAGTTGGTATTGGTCGCCCTTGAGATTCAGATCCTCGACCAGTCCTTGCAGCTTCGCGGCGGCGTAGTTGTTCCTGTCGATGTAGTTCATGAGGCTATACATGCTGGTTAGCGTTGCGTTGTCGTCGAGACTCGGCTCCGCGTCGGTTCCGACGTACTAGACCAGAATCACGAGCGGCATGATCAAGGAATCGATTTTCCGTCGCAATTGCTTCTCAATGACCAGCTCTTCCTCCGTGAGCTGCGCATGGTGTTGCGCTTCTCGCGTGTTGACCTTCTTGATGTCGTGGTCGTGCATGACCTCGTCGTGCAGAATGCCATCGTGCTTCAGATCGTCGCCGTACCCCCTCTCTTCTTGGCTGGACGAAGACATGGCGGCTGAGAGCTTGGGGGAAACAAGAAGGGTTGGCGCAGGACGTGGCAGACACTCAAGCAATCGCCCACGACACGGCGGGGCGGCTTGGAGGTCACCCAAGAGCCAAGCCATGCGTGGGTCCCGGCGTGAGGGGTCGTCAGACGGTCCGGTCGCTGCGTGACGGGCAGCCGTGACCGCACCCATCGATCTTGGCTGGCCCATCGGCAAATGCGCGCGGCCTTTGCCTCCACAGTCCACCCACATGGCGCGCACATGCAACAGCCATCTCGTCCCGCTATCCGCAGCGTCCACGAATGAGATTGCAGCTCGCACGGACCGGACATGCGTTTGGGCACTAAATTCTCCACACTACCCCGTCGCTGCTCGCCCCGGGGGATCGCCGCATCTGCGGCTCTCGTGATCCATGTCACGCAGGAGATAGATAGTGGGGAGGACCGGAGGGCCGGAGCCCGGTGTAGCGATTATGGCTTGGCTCCGACGGTGTGAGCCGCGGAAGAGATATCAGCCATTGCGAAGGCGTTCTCAACCTTCGCAGCACCAGGCTAGACGGCCCTCAACCGCGCGATGGCCGTCATCAACTCCACAGGGACCCCGGACAGACCTGGAGGCCCCACACTCGTCGGCCCACGCTTGGACTTCGGTCAAAGACCGACCGGCTTCCCCGAGCGGGACAGATGCAGATCGGGCACACTCGACTCTGGACCTGGTATCATCATCACAGGAGCGGACGCCGGCGGCGTTGTCGGTGTATCAGTCTTGCGTCGAAACGAAGGCATCCTCGTCGCCGTGTTCTGCTCGCTGCGGTTTGACCGACGAAAACCTGTACCGACGATGAGTTGTTGACGCCGCGTTGGTGAACACTCACCGAAGAGCCTCGGTAAAAGTACGATCGATCACACATTCCCGAGCGTATCTCCGCGTCGTCTTTGCAACGACCACTCGCAGCGTCTTGATTATCTCTTATTCTCACAAGTGCTATCAACTATTCGTGATTGCAAAGAAGCACCTGCACAGCCCCAGCTTTCGCCAACGTGGTACGCGATCGATCGAGCCGCAGACCAACTTCACCCACCTCCTTCCGGCCGGCCACGATGGCCAAGCAGTTCACGGCCAACGACGTGAAGGAGCACAGCACGCAGGAGAAGGCGCGGCGACCTCCGAGCCGGAATAGCGCAAGTCCACGCGCTGACGGACGGGCTTGCAGGGGCTGTACATCATCATCGACAATGCCGTGTACGAGATGGGCGGCTTCGTCGACGAGCACCCGGGCGGGGCGAAGATCCTCAAGCGCGTGGGCGGCAAGGACGCGAGCAAGCAGTTCTGGAAGGTGAGTGATGGATACCTGCTCTCCAAAATCTTGGCTACCATGAGCTCGGAAGATGCAACGTGCTGCTGCAAAGCCAGCTTTCTGGCGCGGGCCTGTCCCCGTTTTACATGGGTTTATGCTGATGTCAAACGCGGCCACAGTATCACAACGAGTCGGTGTTGAAGAAGTATCAAGACCGGCTAAAGATTGGCGAATTGAAGGAGTCGGCAAAGTTGTAGCCCGCGAATAGACTGTATACACTCTCAGACCCGAGAGCCAGATCAATCTTTCAAATATAACGGGGTGAGCATCGGGAGAGGGCGGACGTGGCCTGCGCTCCGTCTAGAGCGCGTCGAGACGGGCAACGGAGACACCGCCACTGCGACTATGGAGTCAACTTAAACCTGATCCTGCTCGAAGATTCGGTACATTGCCGAGCCAACCGCGTAGGCCGGATCACAGCCGGTATCGCATCGCGAGAACAGTCTCCGGCGTGCACCCTAAGCAACGCACTGCGAATGGATGATAGACGGGGACAGTCCGATGCAACGTAGGCATCGGAGCAATGCGGGATCGGTCAGGTGTCGTGCGGAATGTCAATGATACAATTTAACCCATCAGCGGTAGGTACCCGCACTACTAGTATCCGGTGGCAGGAGGCTCAAGAACAAAGGCAACAGCTCATCTGGCTGCTCATAGAAGTCGAACATCACGATGCCGAGACGCTTGCCCTTCATACCTTGCAGGAACGGCACCAATCTCTGGTCAACCCCCCCGCCCGGCGTGAGGCTCCCGTCACCGAGAGCTTGGATGGCTGGCGTGATGTATCAGCAGACGGAGTAAACACCACTCAAGAGCCCTTTCCGATTGCCACCGTCTCACCGCCGCTTCCATACCATAGCGCGCCTTTCCGGTACTCTAAACCCTTCTCCTCACCAACGACCCACTCACCGCCGTCTTTAATCCCGTTCTCATTGGGCCAGTACTCCGCCTGCAGCCAGCGGTTGATACGCTCGATCGTCTCAACCAGACCACTAATATTGATTTGATCTACGTCACCTCGCACGTTCACGACCTCTTGCGTGCGGATGAAGCGCGCAATGGTCAAGTGGGCAGAGGGGATCACGTAGCGGCTGGCCACCTTGACTCCCGTGGCGGAAGCCTTGGCGTACAAGTCCCTGCGGAGATGGTGGTACGAGTAGGCGTCTTCTTGTGGTGTTGAGCGTTCCGACTCGCCGGCCGCGGGCAGAAATGAGAGGGCGATGGCTTGGGCGTCGTAGCTGACCAGGGGCTTGATCAGTCTAGCTCGGTGGTCGACGGTGTAGTCCACGATGTCTCGGGCGCTAGGCAGCATCTGATCAACTAGAGTATCAATCTCCGGTGCCGTTAGGGAGTGCGTGATCTCCAGCGCCGTCATGTGTAGGTCCGGCGGCGGCATGAACCAGAGACCTGTATCTCAATCAGCTCGCTGGCTCCTGCATCGCGCAATTGGGCGACGCACTCGGTACGACATGCTCAAGCTGCTCCTGGATCTCAGCAATGAGCGACCTTACCTTCTGCGGCGGTCGTGCCCAGAAGACCAGACAATGCCGCCAATCGCGGTAGTCCGGGTCGATCTCTAGGTTGAACAGGATCTCGTCCGGGGTCACGCCTGGGAAGTCCGGCGCGAGCAGCTTCGCCCGCTGCTGGGTATTGCGGTTGGTGCGGTGCGTGTCGTAACGCGCTTGGATAGATGCCTGATCGTTGTCAGCATTTGTGGTCTCATGTACAGCTTGATCTCGCTCGGGCGTTACCGGGTCGTCATGGCAGGCTTCTAGCAGACCATCATACGGGTTTTCTGAGGCGCTGGTGATGCTGTGTCCGCTCAGGTCTTCAAAGGTATAGTACGCAGCCATCGCCAGCTTTCGTGAGTCGGCAGTCCATGGGAGAAGAGGTGTGAAGAAGGTTCGTGCTGAGCGGAAAACTTGGATTACCTAAAGTTGACTGGTTGGAACTGTCAAAAGGTTTAACATTACCTTATCACAACTTTGAAATGCTGGAAAGTACGATGGCACGACGTGTTGAGGTCGAAAGACACAGCAAGGATTCTAGTGCATAGCTTGCCCGTCATCACACCTTCTCCCCATGCTCGACATGCCCTGCCACGGCCGCCTTCTCGTCGAACACAATCTGCTCCCTCGCAATCTCAATGTCCGTCAACGTGACAACCTTGTCGCCGAAAGCCGCCGCAATCTCCTCGAGCGTCTTGTGCCGCGTCTCGGGGAAGTAGAAGTACGCTATCACGAGGAAGAACAGGGTGCAGCCGACGAAGACGTAGTACTGCGGAGAGTTAGCCAGTTGTCTTTATTCGGCCGGACGCTCAACATGACTTACGTAGTTCTGCTTGATGGTGGCGAAGGCGGAAGGGCCGGCTTCGGTGATGCCCACGTTGACGATGAAGTGGCTTGCCGCCGCCAAACCCATGACTTTGCTCCGCAGCGCTATGGGCAGGACTTCGGCGCCATACAGCCAAGTGGTGGAGTTGAGCATGCCGTCTGGAAGTTCCAGTCAGTGGTGAGTCCCTTGACATGATGACAGGTACTCACAGTAAGTCACGACAAACAGGTAGATCCCCAGTACAGCGAACCCTTTCCCAACCTTGTTCTCGGTGTTCTGGAACTCCATCTGCATGATGGAAGCATAAATCTCGATCAACACGACACCCGCGAGGCCAGTCAATATCATCTTTCTTCGTCCCCATTGATCGGTCAGGAAACGCGTCGTCAAGGCATTCGACACAAACGCCATCGTTCCGTAGACACCGGCCAGCGCTAAGATGGTCTTTGGCGCGATGCCCAATGACTTGTACAAAATCGTCTGGTAGTATTGGATGACATTGACGCCCGTCAGGCTCGTCATAGTCTGCACCGCGATACTGACCAGGGCGCGGTGGCGGAAGAGGCGGAAGACTTCCTTGTAGGACGTGATCTCCCGCTCCATCTCGTACTCGATCTGGCCGTGCATGAGCGCAAACTCCTCGAGCGCAGCGGTGGAGTGCAGGTCGCGGCGGATCTTGATGAACTCCAGCCGCGCTTTATCGACCTTGCCCTTGCGGATCAGCTGGCGAGGCGAGTCCGGCATGAACGTCGCGAGGCCGATAAAGAGGACGATGCCCCATGGGATCTGGATGCACAGTGGGAGACGCCATTGCGTCGCGCCTTTCGATGCGTATCCACACTGGTCAAGAGTGAGCGAGGCGATTGATATGCCGCGCCGATCTTTGCACTCACCGCCATGCCAACCCAGTTCGATGTCATGGTCCCGAAGGAGATCCCACAACCGGAAACGCCGCCGATCAGGCCGCGCTGATGCGGCGCCGAGATTTCCGACAGATAGATTGGCACCGTCCCGACCAGACCTCCGACGGCGAAACCCGCGATCGCTCGTCCACCCAGGAACATACCCATGTTAATACTCGCCGTCTGCACGATGGTCCCGATCGTGACGATGACACACATCATCTGCATGAAGCGGATGCGTCCGAGGCGGTCCCCAAGGAAGGTCTGGGTGAGGGCGCCGCCGGCCTCGCCAGCAATGTAGATGGCCACAACGGCGCCCGTGAGGCCCTTGGAGGGCTTGTCCATGTACTCGATCCATGACTGATGGGCGATGGTCGTCGTCGCGATGCCGGTGTCGAAGCCAAACAGGAACGTCCCGATCGCCGCGAACAGGGCGATGCTGAGGGTGTAACGGCTGGTTCCGGCCATGCTGCGTGCGATCTTGAACGATGCGAGTGTGCAGTCTTCTTCGTTCGATGGCCTGGAACGAGGAGAGCAGAGGGTGGGAAGGTTGAAGGAGAGAAGCTCCGCCATACCTACCGTAATCTACGGCCGATCACACGCCTCGTGCGTCGAGCGTGCATGCTCATCCTGGCCCCTACACCTCGTGGACGACGAGGTGTTGAGATGCATGTGCGCATGTAGTCTTCGGCTGCTCGGCTCCCTTCTCCTTCTCCACACTCGCAGGGCATCCCCGTGCAGTGACTCGCGCGGGAGTTTCGGTCGAAGAGCGAGCGAAGCCATGGCCGTCTGTTGCCGCTCCCGATGTAGGATTCCGGGGCTGGCCTCGAACACCACCTGGCATGCATGTGCGCAGCAGTGATACCGGATCATGCTACGGGGAGTGGGCATGCTGGTATGGCTTGGCCTACTCATCCATCTGACTGCAGCTGCGGCTCGTCCCCAGCAGCCTCTTGCGGCAGACGACGATGATGATCCCCATCCGAAACCACCAGGCTCCCGGATCCCCGTGCCTGCCCTGTACGATCAATCCTACTCGGCCCAAACATTCATCGGCACGCATGATAGCGTTGCGATCAGGAACCGGGACAATGGCTGGTCCCTGTCCGGCAATCAATATTTCAACGTCTCGATGCAGCTTCAGTCTGGAGTCCGATTGCTACAGGCACAGGGCCACAGAGACCCAGGAGGCACCCGAGAGATCAGACTCTGCCACTTCAACTGTGCATTGATGGACGGTGGCAGCTTGACGGATCACTTGGAGGACGTCAGGACGTTTCTGGAAGCCAACCCATCCGAGGTGGTGACTTTACTCTTCGTCAACGCCGGCCCACCGCTTGAGCATTGGGCCGCAGCGTTCTATCAGACTGGCCTCGATCTAGTGTCCTACATCCCTCCACCTTACAAACGTCGTGGCTGGATGACGCTGGACGACTGGCCGTCGATTGCCGAGATGGTAATAGCGAACAAGCGCCTCGTGACCTTCCTATCGAGCGGCGCGGATGAGCGCCGGGTGCCCTACCTGCTCAATCAATTCGACTACATTTTCGAGACCGACTTCGGCATCGATGAGCCGGACCAGTATACCTGTGCACCCGCGCGGCCGCGTTGGTGGAACCCCTGGTACATCCCGCCGCGTCTGTCGCTGGTCAACCACTTCCTGTACGCCCGATTTCTTGGTTTCCGCTACCCGAATGCTACCTTCGCAAATACGACGAACGCTGCGGGCTTTCGTGTCGGCGAACTCGGGGAACATGCGGTGAGATGTCGGTCACTCTATGAGCGGCGACCCAATTTCTTCCTTGTGGACTTTTACAACGAGGGAGAGGTCTTCGACGTGGAGTACGGGATGAACGCGTATTGACGTTGACTTCGTACGAATACCGTGCTAGAAATCCATGGTCACATCTCCGACAGCTGATGGCTACACGGCAATTGCATCAGGCCTGACGACCACCCCCAGATGACTCGACGTGGAGCGCGCCAGTCTTCTCGTCCCTGAGTATGGCGCCTTTGCCTTCAGCCGCTTCAGCAGCCATGTTCTCGACGCCAACACAGACATATCCTTTGAAGCTCCTCGCCGGGATCTCGGCCTCGAACATTTCGTGAATCTCCTCCAAGCTGGGATGTGTTGTCAGTCGTCAAAGACTCATTGATGGGCTATTGTGGATCGACTCACGTTCGGTCCTTGGTCTCCGGCAAGCAGAACCAGATGAAGACTAGGACGATACAATTGGAGCCGAACCAGATGTATCCATACTTAGGACCCCAGCCGAAGGCTTTCGGATTGATGAAGTACGGAGCCGAGAACGTGCCGGCCCAGTTGCCCAAGAAGTTGCAGGCGGTTGCGAGACCGAAGGAGTAGGCGCGCAGATGGTTGTTGGGATATTCGCCGCCGAGGAGCCAGGCGGAGGGTGCTACGATCGTCATCAGCGAGGCGCCCGACTGACCGAGGACACGCGAGCCAACGTACCGTAAGCGGTATAGAAGAAGACGAAGAGAGCGATGAACGCTACCACCACTTTCCCCGTCGTCTCGGAGGCTGGGGATACGGTCCAGGCGATCGCCGGACATAGCTGCGCCAGACCCACCGCTGACACGCCAATGAGCATCACGGTGCGTCGGTCGAGGACGCGGACGAAGAACAAGCTGGAGATGACGCCCAGCAGACCCATGCAGGTGATCATCACCGAGAAGGAGAACGGAGCCTTGACGCCGGCGATCTGCAGGTAGTAGGTGGTGTAGATGTTTACCCAGGAGGAACCTTGCCGTGGCGTCAGCTTGATCTGTGCAGGGGAGTCGGTACGGCGTACCATTTGCGGCGTGGAAGCAGACCACGGCGACGGACAGGAGGGTCCTTCGGCGGTTGGTGCCTTTCCACATTTCCAAGAACAGGGCTTTCTTGTTGTTCTCCAGCTGCTCCCGGGTCGAAACTCGGATCTCGTTGTATTCGGCTTGGAACTCAGTCTCGTCGATGTGCTTATTCCGAAGCTGTCGGAGCGAGGCCTCTGCCTTTTGTTCCCGGCCCTGAGTCATCAGCCTAATCAGGCGAATCAGCGGTGTGGCACCGAAGTATGCAGGGTGCTTCACGTACCAACGAGGCGATTCCGGAAAGAAGATGAGCGAGATGGCTTGGATGGTCGGGGCCACGAAGAAGATGGCGAGCGGGATCTGATACGCTCGTCTGCCACCGATACTGTGGGTGCCGAAATCGACGGAAGCACCCACAATGGAGCCGATGGACAGCTGGCTCTGGTAGACACCGAACACAACCCCTCGCAGATGGGCGGGAGCGACTTCATGGACGTAGAGTTGCGAGAAAGTCAGGAACCAGCCCACCGAAAGGCCTTCGCCTTGTCAGCAACCCTGATGTCGCAGCGCACGCTGAAGTGTCACACGTACCTAGCATAAAGCGTGCGGCGTACAACGCACCGACGCTGGTTGTGCCCAGCATGATCCCCGTAGCGACGAAATTCATTATCGCGGCCGTCCAGAGCCCGACTTTGCGGCCGAAGCGCTGGCTGAATGGCCCGACGAGCAGCGAAGAGACAAAGGTCCCGATGGTCACCAGCGAGGAGATGAGCTGCTGTACGGTGGGCTTGGGTGTGGTCAGCTCGCCAGCAAAATTACGACCAAGGGAGTCCTACGTCGATACCCCATTTCATCAGCTTCGGATCGTAGTAACCATAAATCTCCAGGAACCCCGGCATGCTGTGACCGGTCAGCATTCTTGCCGGTATGACTGGAGGCGGCTGCACGAACGACAGGAACCCTCCAACCAGAGCATAGTCAAGACCTGTGATTCATCAGCCATGAGCCTGTGCCTGACCGTCCAGATGCATACCGTATTGAAACGTCGATATGGTCGCGATGAAGCAGATGGCCAGGCACTTCCAATGACTGCGCACATCGAGCTTCAGTGGATTGGCCGAGATCTCTGCTCCGATCATGATCGCGGACTGTGTGGCTATCGATTGTCAGGGGATGACGAAGGAACAGGACAGTTGCCCGGGGGTCTTCAGCAGATCAGGTCTGGAGAGTCAAAACCACGGCGCAGAAGCTACGGGTCAGAGCCACTAGCCAGCCATTCGGTACATCGCAGGCCTGTTTACGTGGAAGGTCGCAGAAGAACTACCGTGGGCGTCCCGCAGATGTACAGAGAGCATCTCAGTCGTCCAGCTAGACCAACACTATGCAGGATCGCAAGGTGGCGTCACAACTCACGCTTCTCTCGCTCCTGACGCAGGCGATCGTGGACCCGAGGCTGTCGTGACCAGGCATCGCAGCTCTTGGCCACGCGGATTACACGGCAATAGCGGTCTTCGGTCGACGTTTGGTACACGTAGGAGTCGCTTGGCGGAGGATTGGGGTCTCCCCCGCACCATCGCCAGCTCTCTTTCCCTGGACGGAGTATGCATGGCGTGCCGGTTTCCGGCGTGGGTGTTGCTCAGCTTCGAGATGATTTGCTGTAGGATGGCCCAGCGAGTCAAGCGTCACTGGCTGCTAGACGTCAGCAGCTCTTCGTGTCGGCACTTCCTGGACACAGCTGCCGTACCGTCGAGTGGATGTGCTCGACTCGATATAGCTTTCCTGCAACGCACCGTGCAACTGGATACCCGCGAGTAGACTTGGGTGTGTTGTGAACTTGAGTTGGCAATTGACCGAACGTCCTGCAGACGTACATACCTGCAACGTATTGGATCATCCACCGAAAAATCCATTGAAAAATGTCTCCCGTAGCGATAGACCAAGCAACGACCACTCCCAATGGCCACACAAATGGCACGGCCAAGCTTCGTCGGGAACCTTTGAAAGGCTCCGGCTCGATCGACCACCTGGAGTATGTCGATGTTACTCCAGTCATCGGACGAGAATACCCAGCAGCGAAGCTGAAGGAGATGCTCTACGCCTACGACTCGGAGCAGCAATTGAGAGATCTGGCCATCACCATCTGCGAGCGCGGCGTCGCCTTCTTCCGCGCGCCCCAGGACGACCTGACGGTCGAAGAGCAGAAGACCATCACAGAATTGCTCGGCAAATATACCGGTCGCCCGGAGGAGAATGGGCTGCATGTCCATCCACTGTATAACGATCCCAACAATCTGCCAATGGGCGATGGCACCACTGATAGGCATATGTGAATGCTGATCCGCTCCCGCATGGCAGAGCGTCCCACTGACGTCCTTGTTAGCTACGTGATCAATTCCGAGGCTCAGAAGAAGCTCTACCAGACGATGAAGGGTCGTCCGCCTCCAACTGAGCCGAAGGACCTCGGTCGCGAATGGCATAGCGACAGCCAGTAGTCTCGAACGAATCTAGCGCTGAATTTGGACTGACTTGACTTAGGCCTGTACGAGAATTGTCCGTCCGATTTCAGCTTTTTGCGGATGCAAGAGACACCGGCGGCAGGGGGCGACACTCTCTGGGTATCCGGCTATGAGCTGTAGGTCGACCGTGTTGCCACCCCTTTCCGCAGCTAATCAGCCCGTCAGCTACGACCGCATGTCGCCATCGTTCCGCTCTTACCTCGAGACGTTGACGGCGACTTGCGCCCAGGGCGTGTTCAAGTCAGCGTGTGACGCTGGAGACTACGACATTATGTCGCCGCGCGGCTCGCCGCTGAACAAGGACTTTGAGTTCTCCCCCCTGCATCCCGTGATCCGTACACATCCAGTGGCAAGTGACCCAGCGTTGATCCTGCAATCCTGTCCGAGGGCTAACAAGGGCCTTCAACAGACCGGCTGGAAGTCCCTCTTCGCCGGCGTAGGTATCCACGTCTCGCGCATCGACGACGTCTACGACTACGAAGACACCATGATCCGGAACTACGTGATGCGCCTCATCACCCGCAACCATGACTGCATCGCCCGCATGCACTGGACGAAGCAGGCCTGCGCGATCTGGTCCAACGAGTGCACGCTGCATGCCGCCACCCCCGACACGCATCTGGCCAATGGTGTGAGGACTGGCGTGCGCGCGTCCGGGATCGGCGGCGTGCCGTATCTTGATCCGGCATCGAAGGGGCGGCATGAGGCCTTGGGTTTGCCGTTCAATTGAGCTAGATCGTTGTCGAGCGCGAATGCTGTCGTCCGGCTGGCGGTCAGCCACTTGCGCGTAAAGCTTGGCACGCAACCATCAAATGAACGCCGCCTTTCTCCCCGGCCCATGACTGATCACGTTGACATCGTCCATGCATCCTGTGAATGCTGCTTCATAACATACCCTCATAGGGTGCCGTTTGACTCATTATAATCGCCCGCTGATACAACGAGCTCGGCGTGTGTCTCACGACGTATCGCCAACCAGCGGGTCTCGACTGCTCTTTCTTGCTGCAATCTGGCTCTCAGTGGTCTCCCAGCCCCTCTCTGCCGGCGACTGCACCCCAGAGACCTCCGCCGCAGCATTCTCTCCAATCGCGTTACCAGGCAACTCCACAGGATCCATCCGCTTATTCTGCTCTTCCAGCTCATTCAGCCCGTCTCGTTGAGGCTCAAGCTCCGCTAGCTCGCCATGCTGGAGGAGTCCTCGCTTCTCCGCACCGTGCCCCCGCATTGAGTGTGACTCTTGCCCGGGAAGCTCAGCCTTCATCCCAAACGGTTGTTGCCCTGTCCCACCGATCGGGGAGTCACTGCTTCCCCCAGCCTTGCCACGTTTCGTCTTTCTCCGATAGAGGTAGAACCAGAGACCTAGGCCGAGAAGTGCTACAACAGGCACCGCGACGCCAACGCCAATGCCCACTTGCGCACCCTTTCCAAGTGCTCCGCTAGCAGGACCGCTGGACGTTGCTGACGGCGCAGATGTAGTGGGGATCGAGGGTATTGATGCTGACGTCAAGGAAGCACCGCCGGACGTACCTTGCGTGCGTGTCGACGTGCGCGTCCCCGGCTCGGTCGACTCCGAGGCCGACGTCGTAGAGGCTCCGGCCAAGATGGGCGCGCTCGCGGGAGAGAACAGGCTAAGGTCCTCCTCTCTCCACATCACCGAGATCGGCCATTGCAGGGCCACGAAATTTGAGAAAGGTACGCCCGTGGTGTAGGTCCCGCTGTATACCTCCGTTGGCGTCGCGACGTACGAAGAACAGAAGTCGTTGGTGCCGTCCCATGAGTAGCCCATCGAGCTGAGGAGTGTACCCAAAGTCAGCTGCCTGCTCCCATACCGGATGCACCGTGTGCTCTGCACTCACCTCGGACAGCACCACGCGAGTGTCAGCGATGGATTGCCGTCTGCAATGTCGGCGCCTTGGCTTGCCTTCGCGTAGCCTGACGGACAAACACCAGGCGAGAACCACAGCCCGGTGCTCAATTCGAGCTCGGAGTACGACTCAGGGTAACACGATTGCACGGCAGCGCTGTAGTCGCGAAACGCGCTGGGGTTGCCGGACACGGTCCCGTCCAGCATGACACCGAACTTCATGTCGAAACAGCTGGCCGGGGGGGTGAAGATCGTGGTCAGTGGCAGGTTGGTCGAGAGTCCTGTCGCGGCTGCCGACGTCGTCGTGTCTTGTCGGATGGCGAGCGCGCGGTGCACTTCCGTTGGCGCCGGGGTTGTCATGGCCAGACTGCTGGCTGCGCGTGCCGGTAGATTCTTCATGGCGAGGTACACAAGGGTGTTGTCACCGTGAAGTGTCGACCGAACTCCCCGACTTGTATCTGGCGTTGTGGGTCATCATGGACGTGATGTGCCTTCGAGGAGCCAGAGGTGGAGTAGCCAGCCGCGCCAACCGTTTGATTGACGCTATCCTGGATAGCGTCGACAGAGCTGGGGGCGAGAACTCGTTGAGGGTAGCTCTTGAGGCCCGCCAGCCCAGGCCATTCTGCTCATTCGGACGTATATCGTCTTGTTCACATCGCGAGTGATCCGCGATGTACATACCGGCAGAGTGGGACGTATGGCCGACGAAGAAAATGAACATGTACTCGCAAGGCGTTCCAGCTTTCGTCTTGTCTCATGGCTCAGCCTTGTCTTGGCAACACTGACTCGTGCTCCCCTGCCATCTACCGCAGCAATCAAGGATTCAAGAAGACCAGTCGACTCCAGACATCACTTGAGACTGTTGGTGTTTCCGAGCGAGGCTTCCACTTTCGATCACCTCTAAATGTACTCTCCGCAGTGTCGCTGCTCCCCGATCCGTCTCCCTGAGCCCGCGCTTGGGCCTAAGCCAATGGCCACTTCATCCCAAGCCACGCTCACTGGCCGTTAGGTTGCCTGCATAGAACGCGCTTTGCAACGGTGCTCGGCCTACGGGGGCATGAAAGTGTAAATCACCTGATAGATACGCTGCCTCATCATGCTGTTCCGCAGTCTCAACCCAGCTTCTCTTGGGTGGACTATCTTCTGGATCAGCATGGGCGCCGTTACGTTGATCACTCTCACGGCCTTGTCCAATATTGCGGCGCCAGCTCTCGCCCTCGGTGGCTCACGACAGCATAACCCTGTTGGTCGTACGAGCGATTGCGGCTCGAATTCGCTGGCCGGCTTTGCACTGCGAAAGGTGCTTACCGATGCGGCCCCCGTATTTGGAGACTATGAAGCTATCCTCAGCGACACATCGACATGGTAGTCTATGGAGCCCGATGATGCAATGACACCATCTGATATGGTACAGAATGAAAGCATACCCAGACGACACCCTTCTCGTGCACATGAATACCCCTGGGACACACGATGCCGGCACCTGGAACTACAGCCTGGCCGACCGCAGAGGAGAACATCCAGTGGAAGGCAAGCTGGCACCTTTACTCACTTTCTTGAAGCCTGACTGACCAAGTCTGCAGCTCAACGCAACCGAAGCCCACCTCGTCATGGCGGCGACGACTCACGCAGACGAGCTGTTCTGGACCTTCGCCAGCAGTACAAACCTGCAGAACAGGCCGCCATAGAGTCTCAGCATGAGCATCCAGCACTGCGTGCTCCGCCGTGCAGGGTTTGTCCAGCTCTTCAAATCTACAGTCGTACACCCCATCCGCATCATACAGCTGACCACAGCCCTGCGAGCGAGATCTCGAGCCCGATCAGACCTTGACGCCAAGCTTCCAGCCCGCCAGCGTAACCCTCGCCAGCGAGAGGACGACCGCACTGTGATCCAGTCAGCACGAGCACACACACGTCCAGAGTCGGCTTAGAGGATCCCGACTTACCCGGCCAGAGTCATAACACCGCAATAGATCTGCAGCCCCGTGAACGACCCATGCCACCTCGTGATCAGCTGGCCGCCGATGGGGTTGCCGATCAAGGCGGCGACGGAAATGACGGCGAATAAAGTGCCGGTGCGGACGCCGATCTGGCGGACGTCGGAGATCTGGGCGATGAGCGAGGGCGCGAGAGACACGAAGCTGGACGACGAGTCAGTGGCTGCCGTTGTGGAAGAGATGTCGGCGACCTACGCTCCACTGCCGAACCCATACAGCGCCGCAAAGACGATTATCGGCGCATTGCCGGTGGACGGGAGCCACATGGCCAGGACCAGGATGCTGGTGAAGCTGCGAGAAGGGCGTTAGCACTGCCAACGATACCCACACGAGCTCCTCCAGGCACTCACAAGCACATGATCGTCATCATGTTGTACCTCCCGATCTTGTCCGCCAAGAAGCCCGGAATCGTCCTCCCGAACAGACTCGCGGCGTTCAGGATCGAGACCAGATACTGCGCGAGACTAGGCCGCATGCCGTAGTGCAGCGCCTCAACAATGATGTAGTTGATCGGCAGGAACATCCCCATGAAGAACAGGAAGCTCCCCAGCGTCACCAGACTGAACGGCAGTTCCTTGAGCGGGACGACAAACTCCCTGATCTGCCACGGCTTCTTGAACGGCGGGACGCGCGACTTGACCGTCAGGTTCGCGACGACCATCAGCGCCAGGATGAGAAACGCGGAGATGCGCATGGCCCACGGGAACCCGACCTCGACGATCAATCGCTGCACCATGATGGGGAAGATGACGCCGCCGAGCGAGCTGCCGGAGGCGATGATCCCGAACGCCGCGCCGCGCTTCGCGAAGAACCAGGTCGTGAGCGTGCTCATGGCGGGGTAGAAGATCATGCTTGCGCCGATGGGGGAGCAGACGCCCTGCGCGAGGAGGAATTGGTAGTACTCCGTCGCGAGGCTCGCCATCATCAGCCCGAAGACGTGCAGGAAGGTGCCGACGAGGAGGAGGTGGCGCGGGCCGTAATTGTCGTATAATTTGCCAATGATGGGGCCGCCGGTGAACATGAAGAACTGGGGAGGTCACGGTCAGTGGCTGCATGTAGGGGAGTCTTTCTTGGAATGTCAAGTTGGATTGCGGGACGTACGGCTTCGAGACTGCTGATCCAGCTCACAGTGCTCGGGCTATATGCCTTCAATTGATGGGTCTGGTAGTAGTCCTGGAAGACGCCAATGCAGTTGATCCATCCGAATGAGCAGAACAGTACGCAGAAGCCGCCCAGCACACAGAGCCAAGCTTGTCTGCCTCCATCAGGGTTCTGGCGAGGATCGAAGGCTGGTGGGGGCGCTGAAGCTGGTGGAGGGCCTTTCTCGACGTCGGCGTGGCTGGGTGGTTGCACTGCGGTGTCGGGGAGAGCGGCGGCTTCGGTCTGGGTGTGTACCGGATCGTCGTCCTTTGGGACCGAGCTCTTGCCGGTCTGTGACTTTTCAACGTCCTGGAAAGAGGACGCCGAGGAAGAGAAGCCCGTCATCGCTGCTGTGGAAAGGTGGCGTGATCACAAGGCTCGAAGTCTTCACGCTGATGACAATCGCTTGATTGTGATCCTCGTTGCAGGCGAGTCTGATCAATGCTGAATCGTCGATGGGGCAGTGAGTCGTACTTGTACTCCCGTGATCGAAGGACTATCGCAAACATCGCAGGTGTGGGAGACATGCATGCCTGGAGTTCCGTTTCGGTGTCGGGGGCACCGGGGATACGGGTCCAAGTATGCTCCGGGTCTGCAGCAGCCTCGCAAGAGCGAACAGCTCGCGTTTGCGCATACCTCCCCTCTAGCGGGAGGAACCGCAAAGTCGTTGATTCGCGGATCAGATACATATGTGTATCCCGTGTATCGATTTGCTCGTGTGTGACTTATAAATATGAGGGCCCAGATACACAGGGATTGGCGTTGCTGTATTCTTGGCGTTGGAATGTCGGTCGTTCGGGCGCCGTTCTCAGGGCAGTCCCTGCGGGGTACCCACCGAGGTGCTGTTGGCGTATACATTGATCGATGTGCATGTACTTTGGCTACCATCAGTCACACCACGTTGCGATACCGAACGCGGTCTAAGGAAACCTGGGACGGCGCTCCCTGCCATTGGTCCACGGCAGGTGGATCGCAAGGGAGTGGTACATTTCATCTGATCTCACGTAGTAAAGACTCGATGCTGCATCGTCGCACTGTGGCTGTTGTGCGTAGGCCTGTCATTTTCTGTTCGATTGTGCCTGCGCCTCTACGCGATCTGCCAAAGTTTGCGAGGAGGAGCTGTCGGCTGTCAGTCAGTGAAGTACACAATGCATCGCGTGGTGCCTTACTCACCTTGCCACGCATGCCAGTTGAAACGCGCCATTACTTGTGCCGGCCAGTCATAAAACGCTGTTTCTCAGGCCAGTCGTAACGCGCCACTCCTGATGCCAGTCGTGACAAGCCATGCCGTCGTGAAACTTGTCACGACCCGGATGAAGTAGTGGCGAACTTGGGCCACCTCAACGGCCACACAGCCAGTGCCAGTAGTGGATGCGAGACACCCTCCACCTCATCCAGCACCCTTGGCCTCCTTCCCATCCCCACTACCCTTCTTACCCTTCCCAAACATACTCGCCACGCTCCCCACCCCCACAGGCGCCGTCTTCACCCCCTCGAACCCCCTCTCCGGCAACCTCTTCCCGGCCTTGATGCTCTCCACCACCCACTCCACCGTCACATACCGCACACTCTCGCCCCTCTTCTTCGTAATCTCCTTCTGCAATTTACTCCCTGCCAGCCCGCCTCCGCAACCTCCAGCACTGCTGGGCCGGCCGACAATGACGTGCGTGACGGTGCGGCGGCCGAGGGAGATGGAGAGGTTGCCGCCGTGGGCAGACAGGAGGTGCTTGAGTTTGTGGTCGGAGATGGTGGGGAGGGTGGAGCCGTTCATGTAGAAGTTTAGAGTACGGAAGATTTGTGGTGGTGGGGCTTTCTCCGGTGTGCCGACGTCGTCTTCCACCTTGGGCACAGCAGTGTCGGAGGTAGCGGTCGCCGCGGAGCTTGACGATGCCGGATCGATAGGCGATAGCAGCGCAGACGGGCTGGACTCATGGCTCGTCCAACTGCTCTCCCTGATCCCGCCATCCTCCCTCCGGAACGGCGTCCAAGGATTCACAACCTTCGTCGGCTTCTCCCTCCCCTCCTCCAGCTTGACCCGCTTCGCCGCCCGTTCCACCCCTTCCTTCTCCACCTTCACCCCGCCCGTGCTCTCCCACAGACTCTGCTGCCCCACCCCTCGCAACCCCTTCGCGCCCGGCACGAACCCGCCATTCTCCGTCCGTCCATCCACGCCGAAGTCTAGACTACCGGCACCGACCGTGTCGCTGACTCGCTCGCCTCCGCCTGCACCGGAGACGAACTGTTTGCGGAGTTTGAGGGAGCGGGAGTCCCGCCATGATGTGCTGCCGGAGAGGCGGTTGTCGGCGCGTTGGTGGCCGGTGGCGGAGGAGTTGAAGGGGTCGAAGATGGAGCGGCTGGGCTTGGCTACCTTGGGTGGAGGTGGAGGGGCGGTGTACGGCATCGTGGCTTGGAATGCCGGACGGGATGCATGGATATCGATGCTACACATACATGTACATTGGGCATCTGTCGATTTCACGGACATCGATGACAGGGTTGCCCCGCAACGCCAACGCCACGCGAACGAGCGTGACGGCCCCACTTTCCTCACGCGTGAAGTCCTCTATTGCGACAACATGCTCCAAGACTTAACATCTTCGTCCTCACTTCCGCCATGCCACATGTAGATTCGGCGGCCACATACACCCTGGACGACCGGCGCGTCTCTGTCTCATCTGCGGATAGGCTACGCTGGAGCGAACATACGTGCAGCGCGACTCGCGAGAACCGCTGAGCCGCGACTGTTGGCTCACAATGCGTCCTTCAGGCCACGCACTCACCGAACGGCATTCTGCGCATCTCTATGACGTCCGTTGCGGGGATGGATCCTTCATCCGGCCCAACCATGTGCTCGTGCGGGCTCAAATAACAGCAAAGGGACTTGGTAGCGAAGGAGCCCCGGTCACTTACTCCAGCTACTGGTTTGCCACGCGCGGTCAGTATGGAAGGATGTCGACAGAGGCTGCTGTGGCCACAGCGATCGTAGTTGCCCTCGCGAGCGACGAGGTTCACAAGTCGACTCGCGCAAGCTGTAAGAACGGACGGCGTCTCGGATGCCTGGACGTCATCAGCAGGCTATTGAGGAGAGCGCGATGCCCTCAATAGCCCTGCGGTCTCGCAGGGTCATCCGGATACCGTGTCCATCCGCAGATTCGTGCTCCCCAGGAGAGCGCCCCTTTGTGGGCCTCCGCAGGTCTACCTCCAGCGTCTGCCCAGCGAAGCCAGATATGGAAGTCTGTGATAACTGTGAAAGAACTCGGCTATCTCGGCATCCGGCTGAGAAAGCTTGGTCTGACCTCGATGGTCTTGCAGTCTTTGTGGACCACTCAGGCGTCACTGAGAATGCCAAATGCTGCATTCGGGCCAGCGCTACGTCTGGGGACGTCATATCGATTCTCGGGATGCAGCACGTGCCCCTCGCGGAAATGGGATGGAGCGGTGGCACCGTCACACGCTGTAGCAACATATCTGCCGGCAATCTTGCCTCAAGCTGCCTTTATGCAGGCGCACGTTGTGGCATAGGGCACACATAGAGCAAAGTCTATTCCGCGACCTAGTGTCATTACGGCGTAGTAGACCACGGTCATACGAGCAGCTGGGTGTGGTTGTGGGCGGGGCTGACATGGGTAGGGAATTGACCCGCCAGGCTCAGGTATCATACAAGTGCAACGCTCTATCTGGGTACTCCGGCCTGACAAGGCTCTATTCACCATTACTGACCTTCCATGAGAAGCGCTAATCGCCGCAGAGCCTGAGCCACATCAGAACACACAATATCACCAAGCGGACTCCCCTCTGCTGCGGCGCCACACATTCGTTGACTCAATCCAGTCCTCGCAGCCATCCAGGAACTGCCTCCAGACCAGGTAGAAGGCCTCCGAGATCTCCCAGTCCCGGAAGTCGTCCGGTCGTCCCCACGCCACGAGGCCATCACGACCACGTCGACCCTGCACACTGACGATCATCCCGCTGCGACGGATCGATCGGATCAAGCTCTCGACATCCAAGCGGTGCGCGGCTAGGGCCTTGAGCACATTATACCGGAACCGCAGGTGCGGGATCGCGTCGATCAGTTGGTCGTGTAGGACGCAGTACTGCAGTTGCAGCGGTGCGAGTGCAGGCGCCAGCTCGTAGCCTTGCAAGGATGAATCCGTGGTCGCGCTGTTGCCGTACTGGATCGCGGAGTCGTCAATTCCGAGGTTCTGCGCATTCTCTAGTGCGGCTTGGATGACGTTGCGGTTGATTGTTGCGCCTAGCTCGTCGGTCTCCGGTTCGCCGATGATACTCTCCAGTGTTTCTTGGACGAAAGGCGATGCTACGGCGGAAGGTGCTGAGGAGGGCCCCAAGGACAAGTCGAGGGGAGATTGGAACGAACCCCCTCCGCCGCTGGTCGGTATCGCGGCATGCTCCCATGGAGAACCCGCTGCCGGCGACTCCGTCCTCGAAGAGACATACTCGCTCGTCGGTGCCGAGGCGTGCTGCCACGGCGAGGATGTTGTGAACGACGCCGGCGATCCCGTCCGCCGAGCGAAGAACATCTCCTCGGGATCCGACTCGGACTTGCACAGGATGAACTCCTCTCACGGCGGAGTCTTGCGGTGGCGCTCCCGGAACGCCCGCTGGTTGAGCCGGTTCTGGATCCGGCGGCGCTCCGTCCAGTCAGATTTGCCGCGCCAGTTCTCGTTGATGATGGCGATGGAGATCTCGGGTGTGCCTGGGAAGCTCGATGCTCGGGCGTGCTGGCCGGGTGGCACGGGGCCGATGTGGTCCAGGTCTGATTGGTATTCGGAGAAGGAGTACATTGCTTTTGGTCTGTAATTACACTGATGGCGATGGTTGTAGGATGGGTAAGTGCGCGCACGTTCGATCCGAGACACGCCATATCAGGCGGCTCTGCTCAGACATATATATCACCTCGCCCACGACCATTGCAAGATCCCTATGCCATCATCGACAGGATGCTCGTCGACTTTGACGGGCTGGCATTGCAACTGCCCATTCCAGAGAGTGTGTACCAAGTCGACAGTCGCGTGTATAGTCAATCGCGAGCGGCTCGCTCGTAGTGCCTACATGTGTCCGGTGCGCTCTGGTACATGATACCGCCCATTGTGGAAGTTCCATTGGCTGGGAGACAGCATGGGGCGCAGCTACATGGGCGCAGGGTTGCGGTACTAACGCCACGTGACGATAGGGCATCGACAGCACGGACAGTGGCAGGAGCGGCAAAGACGGCATTGGGAGCGGAATGGGGTCCCACGCGTGTGCATTCGCAGTGCACCTTCCGGACGCGGGCGGTGTGCTGCTCCCGTCAGCCGCGGTCTAACCCGAAAGAGGAGTTGCTTTTATGTGACGGAGTTGGTGCAGCGCGCACCTTCGACAACAAGCAACCAGTTGTGGGCAACAGTGAGAGTCTTGCGGTGAGGATCTCTGCGCTATAGGGCTCAGATACTATAATTGGGCTTGTTGGTCATTGGGGAAGAGGCACATGCCTCACGCTCTGCATGGATTACTCGGCCTGTCGACCAACAGTATATAGACTTCGTCGTCCATTCCAGTCGCTGTACACGCCCCGAGGAGTTCAACGGCACCATTAAAGGGGCTGCAGCCGCCAGAGTTCAGTGGCACCATATGAGGTGCTGCATCAGCATCGTCGTCGATGCGATCCACATAGGTGCGGTGGTCTCTACCCGCGATACCCACCAGATACCGCCCATTCATACCACGGCCGGCCTTTCTCGCACGGGAGCATTGCGGACGCAACACCAAACCCTTCGTCGCCCAGGCAGATCGTCGACCATGAGGACCTTGGAGCGGCGCGCTGGATGACCGGCGGACGGCCTGGCCTATGGCGCTCTTCCAGGAAATGGCGACCAACCCGGAGGTACGCTGGGCGTTCCGATGAGCGTTTGGTCGCTCCCAACCCGCGGGCTGACATGTGCATCGTCATCCAGATCGATCACCTCCGCATGAGATGGCCTCCCGATCGCTGCCCGCGGACCGGAAGCGTTCCCGCGGTCCATCTGCATCGTGAAGCTCCACCAACGGCCAGAGGAATGGTCCACGGTCCCAAAACAAACCGCGATTCGACGTACGCTGGGAAAGCATCCCCAACCGAAGGATTACAGAAATGCTCTTTCGCCGCCCGGGCCGGCGTTCTCTCTGGTCACGGGATCGGCCATGGCGGCGGCTATCGTCCAGCCGGACTGCATGTCAGCAGAGCCGCACACTCGGCTGATTAGCTGGTGCGTTTGGCTGGCCAGCATGTTCGACATGGACGAGATCGTACTGTGTATTGTACCCGTGACAGTGACGCGGCGGCACCATGCGCAAGGACTCTGCCTCCTCGGCACCGCGCCCGCTGCTTTTCCTCGATGACTCTCCAGCAATAGCTCGGAAGCGGACGACCTCTCGGCAAGCCAAAGCGCATACGGCCCGGGTCAACTGGGAGAGGCACAAGAGCAAGAGCATCCGCTCGTCTTCGTCGGCCGATGGCTCAGTGGCGCCGCGGAGCCAGATGCGATCTCTCGTGATCGTACCACTCCCGACGACGGACGAGGAGACCTTCTCAGCGGACGGATACGCCGGGGATCCTGGACCATTGTCCACCACCGTCAGCACCGACACGGGGTCTCCCTGGTCCCCCGGGACCATGATCCCGCCCGCCTCGCTCGCGTACGCCCTGCCAAGCACGACAACGTTCTCGACCGAGCTGCTGTGGCCTACCCTATCTCCTCCGGTGTCCCCCGTCTTTGGCGCTCTGACCGTCAACACGTTCCGCGTAGAGCAGTCGGTCTCGGTCGCCACCACCGCAGACTACTGTAAGTCACACACCCCCTAGGATGACCCAGTGTCCTTTGCTCAAAGGTCGTCCTAGGTTTCAACGTCGTCCTGAAGAACACCCTGCAGCCTCCACAGATAGCCTCGTGGTTCCAAGCATTCAGTCAGAGCCCTGTCGTGTTCCACGCCTTGAGCTACACCGTCGGCGTGCATCAGTCGCTAAGTGGAAGCGGAGCTGCGACAGGTAATCAGCAGGAGATGTTGATGCACAAGGGCCAGACCATTCGAACCATCAACGGCCTGCTCAACGATCTGGACAACGCGGACGCCGAGATGATGATCCTGGCCATGTTTATCCTCTGGCGCGTCAACGTCGCCCAGCAGACCGATGTCAGGGAGGAGACACTGCTCTTCTCGGCGTACATGCCGGGCGCCAATTGGATCAGTGTCTACGGCAAAGCTCAAGCAATTGACATGCATGCACAAGCCTTGTACTGGCTCGTTGAGCGGATCGGTGGGCTGCCCAAGATCAAGCTCCCGGGTCTGCAGATGGTCTTGTCCATGTACGTATCCACCCCCCCCCCTTATGACTGGAACGGTACTAAGGCTGACGCACTCACCAAGCGGCGATCTGATCGACTCGAGCATCCGATGCGTCAAGCCTCGCTTCCCCTGCATCTGGGACGTCAGCTCCTGCCTGCAAGTGCTCCACCCCATCCTGCGCTCGTCCGAGCGCAGCATCTCCGGGACCGGCTTCGCGCACCACGTCCCCCGCGGCTTGCCGGCCAGGGCGCTGGAGACCATGCAGTGGCTCGCCAGCATCGACTACCTCCTGGAACGGGGCCAGCACGCTCGGCTCGACGACACGTTCTATGGCATCGTCGTCTCCGCGCGCAATGGCATCCAGCATAAGATCCTGCACCTGGCGCGGTGGCAGGAGTTGTCCGAGACGGAGCGCGAGGGGTCCTTCTTCGCTACGTACGAGACTTGTCGCATTACCGCGCTGATCTACGCCAATGCCGTGCTCTTTCCCATGCCGCCCAGCACCGGCTGGTTGCTCAAAATGCTGGACGAGCTCAGGCAGCTCATCGAGGTGTCGAACCTGGCCTCGTGGCGAGACGACACGACGTCGCTCTTGATCTGGAGCTTGTTCATCGCCGCCATCGCCTCGTTCCGAACAGTGCACCGCAAGTTCTTTCGCGATGCGCTGAACACCATCCTCATGACCCGAGGCATCATGTCCTGGTCTGCGGCGGAGGCGATCCTGAAGCAGTTCCTGTGGACGGACAGCGCGTGTGGACAAGGCGGCACGATTGTCTGGGAGACGATGCAGATGGCTGCCCTGTAGTGCCACAGCATCAAGACCGGTTGACGGTGTTCCAGGACTGGACATCGCTCGATGCCCTCGGTCTCGTGGCCGTGTCCTCGGACTCAGTCGGCAATGGAGAGAATCAGCCGATCAACCTCCAGCAAGACACGACTCCCTCCACGCTTGGCACGGAACCGCGAGGTCGCTACCAGAATCACGAGGAAAACGCAGTACGCCCGATTGGCGTGCAAACGACCGCCACTCATCAGCCAAGCCTTTGCACGGCATAGAGTTTGTTGTGGCACAGCAGCACATCGACAAGGCAGAACCTCCAGTACGAATCACGACCTTATATGGAGCAATGCCTGCAGCCAGATAGGCTGTCTGCAGAGGCCGGACTGCCGTAGCGTGCTACTTGTAGTAAGACCAAGAGTCCCTAGTGAGAGCGGTCACGACTGGTTGCAGGTAGTAGCGCGGCGAATAATTGCTCGGCGCCGCACCAACACTGCCAAGGAAGGCGCGCGATACTCAGTACTGTTCACAATGGAAGAGTAAAAGTAGGTCGCGGCTGGATCGTCAAGGAGCATGCCAGCGTTGCCAGAACGTACGATGCAGTTAGTGGAATTGCCGCCGGATCATCATTGTGTACGCTCATCAATGCGGACAGCATGGCTGCCATCAGAAACACTTGGCTCGGCTTGTCTATTCAGGAGACCCTGTGGCATGACTATTGGATCGCCTCGCATTTTGACACGGCTCACACAGGTGCTGCGAGACATGCCTCGTCACGGATGCCGCATGCGCGCTTCTCGACCCATGCCGCCTCCCGAACAGATGCTCACCTGCATGATTCGACTCGGGGGCCCGTCCCAGCCTGATCGACATACGAGCGCCTGTTTGAATACACTTTGAAAGGCCACTGTTCTCTTTGCCTCGACGAGATCCGATGCAAGACCCACATAGTCCGCGGCGAGGAGGCTTGTCGCCGACTTTCGCGGAGGACCACGACGGGCGCGGCTAACACCACTGCAGCACTGGCTTGACGACCTGACGCATCGGGTCAGCGCGCGATCGACTGATCACACTGCCGGCCACGGGCAGTCAAGATCACCTTTCCCATTTTCATGTCTTCCAGAGCACGGTCCATGTCTTGCCACGGGTAGACCGTGCACAGCTTCTCCAGCGGGAATTTGCCACTCTTCTGCATCTCGACGAGTCTGGGGATGAACTACGGCCAGCATGTCAGCGAGACGCTGGCGCACGGAACACATGTGTGGATCGGCTCGCCTCTGGTGGATTCGAGTCGCCTTCCAGCACGCCGATGTAGCGCTTGTTGCTGAATAGATGCGCCAGCGGGTCTAGGGCTACCGACTTACCGGGGGCCATGACGCCCACGCTAGCCACCGTGCTGCAGAGAGTAGAAAGTCAGCGCACGCTCGCTGTTGTACGCCCGGTGTGGCCTGTCGGGCTTACCCGCACTTGGCTAGACACTTCACCAGATCTTCGAGAATGGTATGATTGCCTGCGGACACCCTCAGCTTGGACCCACGAGCCCCAGAAGAAGTATACTGACCAACACAGTCAATACAGTAATCCGCCCCTTTTCCCTCGGTAATCCTCATCACCTCAGCGACCAGATCTGGAGTCGCCCTCGAATCGATTACACTCGTCGCACCCAACTCTCCCGCCAACCCCAACCTCCCCGCATCAATATCCACCGCCACCACCTTCCCCACCCCGAGAAATTTCGCGGCCATGACAGCCGTCAACCCCACCCCGCCCAGCCCCACCACAACCACCACGTCATCCCGCTGAGGGCGCAGCACATTCAGCACCGTCCCCGCCCCAGTCTGGAACCCACACCCACACGCCGCGAACTTCCAGGCCTCGGCGGGGTCATCCGGGTACTGCATCGCGACCGCGCTGGCCTGCACCACGCTCAGCTTGGCAAACGTCGACTGCCCGAAGAACTGGCTCCGGACGCTCCTGCCGTCGTCTTTGAGCCGCGCGGGGGAGGACCCGTCGTCGGGGCGGGCGGCGCCCATGTGTAAACTTGCGCCCCAATGGCAGAAAGCGGGGTGCCCGCGTCTGCACTGCTTACACTCCCCGCAGTAGTTGAAGCTCGCGAGCACGAAGACGCCCATCCCGAGCTCGGGCCGCGAGTGCTGTACTCCGGCGCCGAGGGCGCGGACGTAGCCTGCGCCTTCGTGGCCTAGGATGGCGGGGAACGCGAGCAGGGGGGACAGGCCGTCGCGGACGCTGAGATCCGTGTGGCAGATGCCGGAGAACTTCCACTCGATGAGCACTTCATGGGCGCGGAGGTGGGCGTCGAGGAGGATGTCGCGGAGGGCGAAGGGGGCGGCGACGCGGTCGACGACGTAGGCTTGGGTCTCGATGTCCGTGGAGCTCGAGGACCCATCCTCGGGATTGGGCTCAGACGCTGGCATCTTCGTTCTTGCCGCCTGTCATATGCTAGACTTTTGATTATTCACCGACGGAATCATCGAAGGGGGAAATTGGGTCGTTCTATAGTGATCCTGACGCAGTGCGATTTGGACTTCGCACGATGATCAGGTCATTCGCTTGCCATAAGTCTTGAGATGCCACAACGAGCCGGCAAGACCCGAGGGGTGATTTCGCTGGGCGTGAGAGGGAGGGAGAGAGGGGTCTCGGCAGTTTGGATTGCCGACGAATTCTCGCCAAACACAATACGCCCATACATTTCGATCGTGGTATCAGCGCGCCTAGTCTGCACAGCGCCGCGGGCCAGAGGGACGACAACGGGCGCACTGACAGCGAGGTCCCCTTGCCTGGTAGCCTATCCTACAACGGGATCTCTTTGTTTGCAAGCACGCTCACACTGTCCCCCCCCCCGGCTCCCCCTTCTCCCCGAACTTCCTCCCACGGCTCGTAAGCCCGCCCGCACCCTACATCCACAGCCCCAACTTCCCACTCGCCGTTCCCCCGGCCACCCACCCCCCACTCGGATGTATCACCGCCACAGCCGGCACAGCCGTGACCCCTTCCCCGCCCAACTGCGCCAGCTGCTCCCCCGAACTGGCGTAGATGTCCACGAAGCGGTTCATATTCCCAATCACGAGTTTCTGGATTCCGTCTCCTGGAGGATGAGGGGCCTGGGACGGGGGCTGCCACGAGGGCCGCAGGATGGTGACCCAGCGGCCTGTTTGGTTGTTATGCGGGATCACTGTCGTGGGCTCCATGTCGAGGTCCTTCGTCAGATTGTTGGGGTCGACGGAGTGGATCTTGATGGTGTCGTCGTAACTACTCGTCGCGATTTGTCCGGCGGAATTGAACGCCGCGTGGCTCACTGAGAGGCTGGATATGTGCTCGCCCAGGCACAATGGGGAGCGGTTGTCCCCTTTCCCGGAGATCTTCCGGAGATCCCAGACCCGCATCGCGCGGTCCAGGCCCGCGGTCGCCATGAGGTGCGGGTGCAACGGGTGTAGGCTGAAGCCGCCGATCTTCTTCTCGGACAGCTGCAGGATGTCCGCCTCGGAGGCCGGGGCGCGGAGGTCCTGCATCCCCATCTCGCCATTCAAAGAGGTGAAGTACAGCCGGTTGGGATCGGCGGAGGACAGTTCCACGCCGGAAATGGGGGCGTCGGTGTTGGAGTCCGCGGGCGCGTAGATCTGCACCGCGGCGCCCTTGTTCAGGTCCAGGCGGCGGATGGACGAGTCGTAGGAGGCCGTTAGTAAGGTGTGCGGGGCGTGCACGGGGCAGTGCAGGGCGGCGATCGTGCGGGCGTGGAGTTTGAAGGTCGTGATGGCCGGCTCGACCTCGTCGTCGACCTCGCCGTCGCCGTCACCGTCTTCATCCGCGTCGTCGGCTTCCTGCTTGATCTGCGCGGGGGACGTCTGGGACGCGTCGAAGAGACCGAGGTTGCCCAGCTTGTCGCCCGCGAAGACCAGCGCCTTGTCTGGCGTGGGGTGGAAGGCCATGGAGTAGATCCGCTCGGGCGTGATCTTGATCCGGTTCATCTCCGCGCCGGCCCACAGCTTCAGATTGCTCATCCGCTCCCGCACCTCGCGCAGCTCCTTCGCCGTCGTCGTCGTCGGGGCCATGGACTCCGCGTCGTCACCCCGCGGGTCGAAGGTCCGGGCGCCGGGCTGCGCGGGGCCGACGGCGGTAAGGAAGTTGCCAGCTTGGTTCCATGTCCGGCCATTGACGACGGCGTCGGAGAGGGTGATGTCGTCGCTGAACCTTTGCCGCTTGGCCTTCTGCTGCTCGTGGAAGGCGGAGTTGTCCGCCTCGTCCTTTTGGCGCGCGACCTCGGAGTCGGCGACGATGCCCTGGAGGCGGGCGGAGGTGCGGCGCGGGGCGTTGTCTTCTTCTTTGATCTTGGCTGCGGCGGGGGCGCGTTTGCGTTTGGCGGAGGTGGAGGAGGTGGTGGGTTTGGGCTTGGACTTGGGTCCTAGGCCGGTCTGCGCGGCGTCGAGCTGGAGCTGGCGGAGGAGCTGCTGGTTCGCGGCGATTTTCTCTTGGCGCTGCCGCTCGTAGTCGCTGACTTGTACGCCCGCCATCGCTGCTGCGTGTTGAGATTTGTTGGATATTGATGGAGATCGCCAGTCGAGCTGGGAGGAGGCGATTGGATGACGTGCACGCGACTTAGCGCGATCTCCACGTGCATCCATCAAATGGTTAATTGAATTATGCATCCATTAACCCTCCGCCTCCATCTCTCCGCCCCCGAAACCTCTTATTCCTGCACATATCCAATGCTAGAAAGAGCCGTCTCGCACCTGCCATCGCCATGCCGTCCCCCATCCACCACGCCCACTCTCCTGCCCTTCCTCTACCGCACCCCCACCATCCAGCAAGCCCCCCACCGCCGCAGCCTCCTGCACACGAAGCGGAAAATCAACCGACACGGCTATGACCCCATCACGAAAATCCTCACCGACTCCACGCTGCCCGCGCACGTCCAGCAATTCAACGACACTATAGCGCGGAAACACGGCGCCCTGGGGCGCGCACGCGAACAGGACCCCCTCGTCGCCGGGCGCTTGCGCCGCAGCACCTTCGGGGTAAGGGAGCCGCTGGGCCAGCGGACCCGGGCCGGGAGTGCGTCCGGCGGTGATGCGGCAGGGACTGCTGTGGCTGCGAATGCGCGGGAGGCTGCTCCCGAGCAGGGGACGCGCGGTCGTGCGGCGAGGAGGGTGGCGGCGGCGACGGGGGGCGGATCGGACGATGTGCCGTTTGAGGGGGCAGGCGAGGCGGCGATCTCGGGCAGGGAGGCGGCGGACTCGACGATCACGCCACGGGAAAAGAAGGTGTTTGAGAAGCTGCTCGGAATGCCGCGGGAGGTCTCCGCGGTCGGGACCGCGAAGCCTGCCCTGATGGCGGACGAGGGCATGATGACGGGTTTGATGAAAGCGGACGGGAACAAGGGAGGGCTGGACGGCATCCTCGAGACGGCTGTGACATCCATCCAGTCCCGCGCCACCCAATTGCGCTCCCAGGCCCGCTCCCCGGCCGCCCGCCCGGCCCCCACGTTCCCGCTCGCTCTCCGGCCCTTAGTCGAGGAAGCCGCCGCCGCGGCCACCGCCTCGAGCAACCGCACGCTCCCCTCGTCCTCGTCCTCCTCTGTGGACTCAACCTCCGCGGACCCCACTCCGGACAAACTCGCGACGCAGCTCGCGACGCAGCTCGCGGACCTGACGCGCCTCACCGACCTGCTCTCCGCCCAACCCACGGACGTCGACTGCTGGATGGCGCTGAAGGAGGAGGTCCTGTCCCGCGTCGCGGCGCTGGAGCTCGACGACCCGGCCACCGGCTCCGCCTTCTCCTCCGAGTTCCTGTCTCTGGGCGGCGCCGGCAGCAGCAGTACCGCTCTCACCACGCCTACATCGCCGGCCACAGCCGCGCCTCCAACAGCGCTGGCCACCCAAGCGGCGCCCCCAACAGCCCCTAAGCGCAACCGCCCCAGCCACGCCGCCTACCGCAAACTCGTCCGCCTGCGCCGCCACTTCGCCCACGCCGGGCTCACGGACCGCGAGGTCCTGACCGCTAACCTCCCCGCCGTGCTGACGCACTACCTGCGCCTCTGCGCGCGCGACTTCCCGGCCTCCCCGCTGGCGCTGAACCTGCTCCCCGCGCTGCGCGAGATGGGCCCCGCGGCGTTCGCGCTGGGGGTCACGACGCCGTTGTATAACGCGCATCTCGCGCTGCTGCATAAGTGTTATCCGCATGAGATTGGGCTGGTCAATGAGGTGCTGGCGGAAATGGACGGGCATGTCTACGCGTTTGACGAGGGGACGCTGGGGTTTGTGGAGGGGGTGCTGAGACGGGGGAGCGGGGTGCGGTATGGGCATCAGGGGGCGGGGGGCGGGAGGGAGTTGTTCCGGATGGGTGGGGTGGGAAAGTGGATGCAGGGGTTAGGGGGGTGGAGGGGGGTGATGTTGCGCAGGAGGGAGGAGGCGGCGATGCGGGAGGTGAGGGGGGGGTTGGAGTATGGTGTGGCGAGCGGGGAGCGGGAGGGGGAGGGGCAGGGGGATGGGGAGGAGGGGGAGCAGGAGTTGAGGGCTGCGGTGGGCTAGTCTGCAGACATTCCCACGGTCGTCGTGCGTGGCACGCGGTGTACTGCTCGTCGTACGAAACCCCTGGCTGCCAGAGGCTAGGTCGTGCGTGGTGTGTGTATATAGACACCCGACCTAGATCGTACGTCCAAGCCATGAGACGACGCTGTTCCTCGCCAATCTGCGAAATGCTCGTCGTTCAATGATGTCCTCGTTGCCATTGGTCCATGGCGTGGAGCTCCAGGGATGACGTGCTGGGGTGCACGTGGGACAGGATTTTTTATTGCGGCTTTTGGAAGTGCCGAGAGCGGCCACCTCAGGACAGGCACATTGGTGGGAGAGGGTCTAACAACAATCGTAAATCTTTGTTGCAACAAACACACCTCCACCTCTCCCCTACACCCTGCCCTCCCTCTCACTACCCTCCGCCCCTCATCTCGATCCCGCCACTGTACTCCGCCCACGATGGTGCACACCAACGGCAACGGCGTGGCCGGCAAGAGCAACACCTTCCTGTACGCACCCGCCCCGCCGCTGCACAACCTCCACCGCATACATGTGACCCCGCTGACGCCCGTGTGTGACGCAGCTTCACCTCCGAGTCCGTCGGCCAGGGCCACCCGGACAAGATCGCCGACCAGGTCTCCGACGCCGTGCTCGATGCCTGCCTGGCCGAGGACCCGCTCAGCAAGGTCGCCTGCGAGACGGCGACCAAGACGGGCATGATCATGATCTTCGGCGAGATCACGACCAAGACCAAGGTTGACTACCAGAAGGTCGTGCGCAACGCCATCAAGGACATCGGCTACGACGACAGCGCCAAGGGCTTCGACTACAAGACCTGCAACGTCCTCGTCGCCATCGAGGAGCAGTCCCCGGACATCGCGCAGGGCTTGCACTACGAGGAGGCGCTGGAGAAGCTGGGCGCCGGCGACCAGGGCATCATGTTCGGGTACGCGACGGACGAAACCCCGGAGCTCCTGCCCCTCACCATCCAGCTGGCGCACAAGCTCAACAAGACGATGACGGACGCGCGCAACGACGGCAGCCTGCCCTGGCTGCGCCCGGACACCAAGACGCAGGTCACGGTCGAGTACGCGCACGACGGCGGCGCTGTCATCCCGCTGCGCGTCGACACCGTCGTCGTCTCCGCGCAGCATAGCCCGGACATCACCACCGAGCAGCTGCGCAAGGAGATCAAGGAGCACGTCATCCAGAAGTCCATCCCGGCGAAATACCTGGATGACAAGACGGTGTACCACATCCAGCCCTCGGGCCTCTTCATCATCGGCGGCCCGCAAGGCGATGCCGGCTTGACGGGCCGGAAGATCATCGTCGACACCTACGGCGGCTGGGGCGCGCACGGCGGCGGCGCCTTCTCGGGGAAAGACTACAGCAAAGTGGACCGCTCGGCCGCCTACCTCGCCCGCTGGATCGCCAAGTCCCTCGTGCACAGCAAACTCGCGCGGCGCGCACTGGTCCAGCTCTCGTACGCCATCGGCGTCGCGGAGCCCCTGTCCCTCTTCGTCGAGTCCTACGGGACGAGCGAGAGGAGTTCCGAGGAGCTGGTGGAGATCATCCGGGCGAACTTCGATATGCGGCCGGGTGTGATTGTCAAGGAACTGGACCTGGCCAAGCCCATTTACTGCGCCACGGCCAAGAACGGGCACTTCACCGACCAGACGTTCAGCTGGGAGAAGCCGAAGACGCTGAAGTACTA